>JAEPRC010000066.1:31507-94825 GCA_016758945.1 Mucor plumbeus
CGCTCTTAATTGTATCTCAGGAACTCAACACTAAATCATTATAAAAGGCAATACTTTTATATCTAAATAAACCTTATCTTGTTTTTATTGTACAGTTGAAGAACTGATTAATTACACATTCTCTTTTATTGTACTCTTTTTTAAATATATTATCGCAAATCCGATCTTATATAACAGTGGTTTTAAGGTTATAAATGTAATTTCTCTTCTTCGCGGTACCATCAGAAATTTGACAGGCATCTTTATGGTCACTGCAAGTGCTGCAGCACCACACCATTAAGCTATCACCATGCTTGACAGTAAGTTCCAAATAATGAAATTGAAGCTTATTGTTTGATTTTTGCCCGCCCTATTTGATGCTATCAGACCCCCAAATGCTTATTTTTGTTTTATCGGAGAAAATCATGCCTCGCAAATTATTTTTTGTCCAAATTTTATGATCATTGGCCCAGTTTAGCCTGTTTGATCTGCGAGCGGCTGTAAACGGAGGTTTTTTCTTTTTTGCCGGCCTTGAATCCCATTGTTTTCAGCAATGTAAGACATTTAAAATAGCTTATTTCAGTTTCAAGACCATTTAGATAGGTTTCTACATCTTTTGTCGTTTTTAATTCACCAAGTACAGCCTTTTTGGGAATGTAATTCCAGATGTTGCACTAATTAAAGTATGTTGACCAGATAAAGATGGCGCCATGTTTGAAAAAAACTTGCGTTTATATTCTCGAATAGTACTTTTCTGAACTTCCAAAATACGTTTTATAAATGTAGAGTAAAAATAGTCAAAGTTTAGCAAGTTTTTGATAGTATTTTGTGCATCCTTGGAAAATGTGCGCATCATATGAGGCAATGAGTAAAAATGAAGAAAATATAATGAAAAAACAGAAAAATAAATAATAAAAGCAAAGTAGATCAGCTCTTTTCTTATTTTTACTGATTATTAATACTGATTTATCGAGACTTGTTTAAAATAAATTCAACGTAAAAAGTACCGTTTATTATGGGCTTATAGAGAGGGTTTATATACTAATTAGATGAGTGGATTAAATGTGAATAATAGTGTAATTAGAATAAACATATGGATATTGTGTGAATATAATAGAATCATGCTTCTATAGTCCCATAGTAGCATGATGATAACCGCATGGAATGTAGCATTGTATGATTTGCATGTCAAACATCATGGTTTGACAAATATTCTAAACTGGTAATTCGGTAATTCCTAATTCTGATAGATCAAATACATTGTGATGTATAATTGCGTAGATTTTAATAAGTTTGCATCTTTTTGTTTGACCCTGAAAAATGGTCCAGATGTGTACAGCGTTTTTGATCACAGATTATTTTAATTCCAGCAATTCAATCATTTTATGCATTTGCACTCTTTATAAACATAGTTTCATCTTTTTAGCAGTTTTTGTTTCACGTTGATTGCATTATTGGTTCTAGCAGTATTCACAAAAATGTCAAAATCTGAAAAACATCCGGACCATCTATCCACCTACTGTAAATTGACAGACTGGCGTCCATGGGTCATTTCTGATGAGACCAGAGTCAATATGTGGGGCTCTAATGGCAATTCTTTCTTTTGGTCTGATGGTGGCAATAATTTGCTGACTCATCAAATCGAGCCTCACGTTCAAGGATATGGTGGCGGGGTTATGTTCTGGAGCTGTATAAATGCAACGGGCCCTGGTTATGGTACTACAATTATTGATGGCTCAATACATTTATCTGTTTACGTTAATATTTTGGAAACTTCCTTGTTAGACACATTGGACTACTTTGACTTACATATAAAAGACGTCCGTTTTCAACAAGACAGAGCCACATCGTATAACCACCTCTGTTATTACTAAACAGTGGTTTAACAAACACGGTTTCTCTGTTGATACTATTATGAACTGGCCGGCTCGAAGCTCAGGCTTAAATCCAATTGAACATGCTTGGTATCAGCTAAAACGTCGTCCTAATGCGTACCCTACTAGATCCACAACCAAAGAAGAACTGGAACAGAGGATTGCCACTGAATGGTATAAATTTACTGAAAAAGTCTGCCTAAAATATATGGATAGAATGCCAGCAAGAGTTAAAGCCGTCATCAAGAGTAAGGGCAGCCTTACTAAATATTAAACTTTTTTCATAATAAACAAAAATGAATTATTCTTAAAGTTTATAAATAAAAATACAATTTAAAAAGACAATAATGTATCAGCTTTTCCAACTGTATATAAAAACTAAAAGAAGTCTGAAGTTTATTAAAATATAAAAGTATGGGTCTTTTATATCAGTTCATTATTTACTACTGAGAATATAACTATAGAACCAATAGATCAATATGATAAGTATTTATCCATATTGATTTAACAAATCAGGAAAACAATATGTTGAGTGCTTTTCCTAGTTGACATGTTTCAAGTTTAGTATTTGTCTTGTTCTTGTTTGATTTGTTGATGGAAGGTCCGTGCCTGGAGATCTAATTATATTAATAGCGCCGACTATTAATATTGAGTTTGACATGAGTTAATTGTGCTACTGAGCCACATGGAAAAGTAGAATATCCGTAGTTGATACTTCCTTCTGAAGTATTGGTTATACTATGGATTTGCCCAAGCCACAATCATAGTATCTTGACTATCAGGTTAGGATGTAGATTTGTAGAAGGTGACATGGAATACAACAAAAAATCGAATTTTCAAACTTTAGCCAGTTTTCTTACTAGTCGCTGATTCTGAATATTTCCACAAGTTGTATCATTGAAAAGCCCTTAGTTTACTTTACAAAGTAATATAAGCCACATGTTTATATGCTTAGTATAGGAAAAGAAACCCATACAAAAAGGTATAACTTTATAACAATCTTTGGTAAAGAAATAAATAATTACAAATTTTGAAATTGCCATTTTCGCGTTTTTTCCTATAGTGTGAGTAAAATTTAAATTTTAAAAAAACCGAACTTTCATAGCTTTCAAACTTCAATGTCAAAAAATTGTTCTCTTTTATATTAACTAACCTTAAACTAACCACTTTTTATATATGCCCTAAAGGCTGTTAAATAGAAGATATGAGTTAGTTATGTTATACTACTTATATCTGGATTTATTTTATGTCTCACGAAAACTTCAAAAGTACGTAAAATTTACTGCTTTTTCCTTAGAAACCGAATTTCACTTTTTATCCCTGATTTATTTTTTTTCTGCAAATTAATACCAAGTAAAAACTATATGCCGATGTACCTGAGATGTTCAACTTTAATCCAAAAACAAGTAATCAAAAATATCCTATCTTTTGCAGTTGGTATAACATGTTTCATTGCTAATGTTTCAGATTTTACACGTATTTTACTAATAAAAATTAAAAACTTTGAGCTCTCATATCTTCACGAAGAATTAAGCTATGCTAGTATCTTTAGATAATAAAAGTTACTTGTTTTAAGGCTCTTTATAAGATATCTAAGTATGAAAAAATTCTGAGCACTTTTTTTTTTCTTTTTTTTTTCTTTTTTTTTTCTTTTTTTGTAGTAGATTTCAAAATATTTATCAAATTGAGTAGCAGTTATTTTTTGTGAATATTATAGAGCGGACTAATCTCTGTCAGCTCCGTTTTAGAATTTTTAAAAATATTAACTTTTCGTTGAGATATCCTCGAAAATGTGTAAAAAAGGAACATGCTCGATTTTGGTTCCCAAAAAGACGAGTATACCCTCGTTTTAAATTTTGGATTTGAAAAAAAATTGACAAAAATCATATTTTCTTCATGAAAAATGTAGCTAAAAAGCTCGTCAATAGCTTAATTGATAGATAATTTTTTTATGCATTATGTCAAATATTTAATTTTAAAATCTGTTTATAAAAAGTGACTTTTATCTTTAAAAAACCTTTAAAATTTTAATTGCATTTTACGCAAAATTTAATGTGAAACATTTGTCCAAATTTTGTTTAGTAAAATGCAGAATTTTTAGCTGTATAAAAGTTATTTAAGACGCTAGGTTAACTTACTTTAAAGTTCACGAGCTATTAAACGATTTTGTTTGTTGGATCATTTTTGGATCATTTTTGGATCAATTTGTCAAATCAATTTTGAAACTCAGTCAGTATAGATTTTAAGCCGTAATGTGAGCTATTATTTTGATTATCTCAACGAAAAATCAATATTTTTTGATAAAACAAAAACGACAGAGTAACTCACAATAGGACCTACTTTGTGATTTAAAAAAAAATTAACACTCAAATTTGGTACTCAATCTTTTCAATCAATTTTAGATCAATTTTATCAATGATGAATGATGAATGATGAGCCAGCGTACCCACATTCTGGTGTTAACTTTTCTATTTCAAATACATATCAATGGACCATGGAGGAGAGGTGCATTTTTATTGAATATTTACCATGATTAAACTTAATATTGAACAAAAAAGTTTAAAAACCATCTAAAACCCATTTTGAACCTACTTTTTACAACTGTAAAAACTGAAAACAAAAACCTTATTTCGCCGAATTTTAACCCAAACTATCTTGAACTTTACATGAAAGTAAAATACACATCTCGGACAAAGTATCATAAAAGAGAAGCTTCTATAGCCTACTATGTGTTGAGAAAATTATTACCAAAGTGAAGCTATAACCTTGCTGCGCACTCTTATTGAAAATGATTGAAAATACAATCTTCATGAATATTGATCCAAATAAGCTGCTATTCTACATGGACATTGATATAAAATATAAGCACATACTACAAGTATCTCTGATAGCAGCTTCTGTGAATCATTATGAATTCGGTAAACTTAAGCAAAAGATTGGTTACTTTCTATTTTTACCTACTAATTAGTCAATAAGTTCCCGTTGCAATGGTAGGTACTTCTAATGTTGGTCCACAGAATCGCAACTAACTTTAGCCTCCCCGATCTGCAATAACACCAAGGAAATGAAAACAAACGCTTTTTTTCAACTGTTTTGTGTGCAATATTCTAGATATTTTTCAAAATTTTTATAAAATCAAATAATAGCTCAAATTGAATTTTGATGTTCCATTTAATACGCACTGAATTTAGGAATAACACGTTTTGATTTTATTAGCTAATAGTTACTTTTGAGAAATTCCTATTCAATTTGGAACAAAAAATAAAACAGCTGGAAAAATGCTCGTTATTAATGAATGTTGACCCAAATCATCTGAAAGTTTCAAAATATATACTTCATCTGCATTTATATTCATAATCATAATAAATTCCGAATTTTCTATTATTGGAATATACACCCCTCCCATTGCTTTGAAAATATTTAGTGCATAAAATATATCAAACATTTGGCTACTGAAATCAAGCGAAGAATGCAACTAAAAGCTAGATATTGTGCATATGCGTTGAAAATAATAGATATGTCAAATTTATATACAAGCTTTAATTTTTCGAAGCTCATAAAACAGATATTCAAATAATTGGAATTACTCAACACAAGAATAGGTTAGGCATATGAAAGACATTTTTCTGTATGCAACCATGCATACTGTCCGTAATCTATTCACATGGCAATGTAACAAAGCTCGTATATTTTGAAAGAAATATTTATTTATTTAATTGATTTTAATGATTTGGATTATAATAGTCGAAATTTGTGTACAATAGAAGGAGAATATGAAATAAAATAGAATGATATGAAGAGGATTTTTTTTAGTAATTGTCACCGACCCATTGACGAGCGTTACGGAACATCTTCAACCAAGGACCAGCTTGACCCCAGTTTTGATCTGCAGGATACCAAGAATTGCTTTCCTTCAAAATAACACGCTCAGGATGAGGCATCATAATCAAGACACGACCATCAGGAGATGAAGCAGCGGCAATGCCTTGAGGTGAGCCATTGGGGTTGAAAGGATATTGTTGAGTAACCTTACCATAATTATCAACATAGCAAGTAGCACTGAGGCCTTGAGCATGGAATTTTTGAGATTCAGCATCTGATTTGAAAGTAGCTTTACCTTCTCCATGAGCAACAGCAATAGGCAAAATGGAACCTTCCATACCCTTCATGAAAATGGAATTACTGGATTGGATTTGAACAAGAGATGTACGACCTTCAAATTGTTCAGATTCATTACGAGCAAAACGAGGCCAGTTTTCAGCACCAGGTACAAGTTCAGACAATTGACTCAAGAATTGACAACCATTACATACACCCAAAGAGAAAGTGTTTGAGCGAGCAAAGAAATCAGCAAATTCAGCACGAGCACGGGTATTAAGTAAGATAGTACGGGCCCAACCTGAACCAGCACCCAACACATCACCATATGAAAAGCCACCACAAGCAGCAACACCAATAAATTCCTTTAAGGTAACCTTACCAGAGATAATATCAGTCATATGGACATCGACAGCTTCGAAACCAGCCAAATGGAAAGCAAAGGCCATTTCAATTTGACCATTAACACCTTGATCACGTAAGATAGCAACCTTAGGACGATTGTTTTCATTAATGACAAATTCTTCGGCAGGATCAAATGTTAATTGATATTGAAGACCAGGATCAGCAGCATCCAAAGCGTTATCATATTCTTGTTGAGCACATACAGAATTATCACGAGAAGATTGCATCAAGTAAGATGTCTTTGACCAAGCACGGAAAAGATCAATACGAGAAGCACTGTATAAAGTTTCAGTACCCAAATTGAAACTAATAGTATCTTTAGTATCATGTTCAGTAACAGAACCCAACTTGTATAAAGCAGTAGTAGGGACACCAGCTTCATTTAATAAATTAGCAAACTCATCAAAGCGAGCAGTTTCGATTTGCACAACAGCACCCAATTCTTCATTATATAATGCAGCAACAGCATCCTTTTCGCAAATTTGATCGAGTTGAACTTGAGCACCAACATGACCAGCAAAACACATTTCAACAATAGTAGCAAACAAACCACCATCAGAACGATCATGATAAGCCAAAACCAAAGGTTCACCGACAACTTCCTTGGCACGTTGCATACCATTAAAGAAACTCTTGAGTAAAAGAGCATCTTCAACATCAGGAGCTTCATGACCAATCTCCTTGAAGACTTGAGCTAATGCAGAACCACCCATACGTTGCTTACCATTGGCCAAGTCAATCAAAACCAATTCAGTGTTAGGCTTGTTAATAAGTTGAGGAGTAAAAGTAGTGTGGTTGTTAACAACAGTACCAAAAGCAGTGATGATCAAAGACATGGGAGCAGTAACTTCGTGGGCTTTATCGTCTTGCCATTTCATCTTCATGGACATAGAATCCTTACCAACAGGGATAGCAATACCGAGTTTAGGGCAAAGATCAAGACCAATAGCTTGAACAGCGTCGTATAAACCAGCACCTTCACCAGCATGATCAGCAGCACACATCCAGTTGGCAGACATGATAACATTTTCAATGTTACCAACATGAGCAGCAGCTAAATTAGTTAAAGATTCACCGACAGCCATACGAGCAGAGGCAGCTTGTGACAAAAGAGCAATAGGAGTACGCTCACCCATGGCCATAGCTTCACCAGTGATGATGTCCATACCTAAAGAAGATGTAGTGACAGCAACATCTGCAACAGGTACTTGCCAAGGACCAACAAATTGATCACGAGCAACCATAGCAGTAATGGAACGATCACCAATTGTAACCAAGAAAGACTTGGATGCAACAGCAGGCAAATGAAGAACACGAGATGCAGCTTCAGCAAGTACATCATGTTGACCAGGCAAGTAAGTCTGAAGGGTAGTATCAAAAGGTCTGCGGAAAGGAGTTTCTGTAACAGCCTTACGAGACATCTTGGGAGGTTTACCAAACAAAACAGGCATGGGTAAATCAATAGGAACATTGTTCAAAAGGGTATCCCGAACAACAAGACGCTTTTCGCTGGTTGCAGTGCCAACAATAGCATAAGGACAACGCTCACGAGCACAGAAACCTTCAAATTGAGCCAATTTATCAGGAGAAATTGCTAAAACATAACGTTCTTGAGACTCATTACACCAAATAGCCATGGGAGACATGGAAGCATCATCACAAGGGACACGACGTAAGTCAATATCGGCACCAAGATCACTATCATGTACAATTTCAGGTAAGGCATTAGAAAGACCACCGGCACCAACATCATGAATAGATTGAATGGGAGTATCATCTCCAAGAGCAGTACAACGATCAATAACTTCTTGGGCACGACGTTCCATTTCAGGATTTTCACGTTGAACCGAAGCAAAATCTAAATCAGCACTGGATTGACCAGATGCCATAGAAGAGGCAGCGCCACCACCAAGACCAATTAACATACCTGGACCACCCAAAACAACAAGTTGAGCACCGGGAGAAATAGGCTTCTTGAAGACATGAGCAGGGCGAACAGTACCAACACCACCAGCAATCATGATAGGCTTGTGGTAACCACGAACTTCAGATGTAGTCTCAGTTACAGGAACATTTTCGGCAAAGGTACGGAAATAACCTGTCAATGCAGGACGACCAAACTCATTATTGAAAGCAGCGCCACCCAAAGGTGCCTCCATCATAATATCAAATGCAGAAGCAACATGCCCAGGCTTACCGTAATCAGTTTCCCAAGGTTGAACATTATCAGGGATCAATAAATTAGAAACAGTGAAACCAACAAGACCAGCCTTAGGCTTAGAACCTTGACCTACAGCACCTTCATCACGAATTTCACCACCTGAGCCAGTAGAAGCACCTGGGAAAGGCGAAACTGCAGTAGGATGGTTATGGGTTTCAACCTAATGTATATATATATATATATATATATATGCAGGAATGAGTATATATTGACCCCTTCTAATAATTAAATATTACAACATACCTTTGCAAGATAATGAACTTGTTCCTCAAAATGTTCATATTTATTACCTTCGTTTGAATTAGGAGCAAAACGAGTTGCATTGAAACCCTTGAGAACAGAAGCATTATCAGAATAAGCAGATAAAGTAGCATCAGGATGTAATTTGTGAGTATTACGGATCATTCCAAAAAGAGAATGAGGCTTTAATTCACCATCAATAGTCCAATCAGCACCGAAAATCTTATGGCGACAATGTTCAGAATTAACTTGAGCAAACATGAATAATTCAACATCTGTAGGGTTACGTTGAAGACCGACTTGACCGTCTTTACCACCAACAAAAGCATCAATCAAATAATCAATTTCATCATTAGCAAGAGCCAAACCCAAAGTTTTATTAGCAACAACTAATTTATTGCGAGCATCTGCATTGTCGGCGCTTTGAGATAATAAATCAACTACAGTTAAAGGTGCAGGAGTACCGTGATGAAAGACAGATTCGGGCTCAGGTAAATTCAACATGACATTTTGTGTCATACGATCATGAATCAAATCTGAAATAGATGACAATTCAACATTTGAAAGTTGAGAACCATCTTCCTTTGCAATGCGATAAGCAACACCACGTTCAATACGCTCTACATGATCATACAAGTTACAGAGATGAGCAATATTAGTAGCTTTAGAGGACCAAGGAGAAATGGTACCAGCGCGAGGAACAACAAGCACAATGGAAGCGTCAGCAGCTTGTTGATTGCTTGATAAAAAGAAAACAATAGACTCCTCATACTGAGCACTGATAGGATAGTAACCATATGTCAATAAGTTTCTTAAAATCTGTCCTGATTCTAAAGCGGGACTCAAGCTATCTTGTTGACCTTGTCTGGGTTGAACAAAATGAACATGAATAGCGGAAATAGAGATGGCTAGTGGAACAGTTTTTTGAATAGCTTTCAAAACACTATCGCTCTTGAATGTAGAAAGAGCAGAAGTGCCAGGAAGTACCAACATGATTATGGATTTGATTTGGGTGTGGAGTAAAGAAACTAGAAAAGAGATTTATGGCTTCTTGGGGTCCTTCTTTATTTCCGCTCCATCATCTTTTTGCATGTATGGAAAGTCAAAAAATACAAGTCCCAATGAGTCAAACGTTAAAATCACTGATTCTTGATGTGGGGGAGGTAGAAATAGGAAGAATCTATAACACTTTCATTGGAGGAGGCAGCATTTACTTGTCGGGAAAGATGTTGGCATCTATCATGATTGACTAACATCTTTTTCGATAGCAGGTCACTTTTAATTAAGAAAAAAAAAAAAAAAAGATGGCTTGTGTGTTTATGTTCATGGATCAAACAACTTTCAATCAAGTTGATATATACACGTTAAGAATTTTTTTTTTTTTTATTTACACTTGTGTAAATCAATGACGATAGATTGCTAATGATTATATTATATTTATGGGCGCTATTTTACTTTTTGTTTTCTTTTTGTTTTCTTTAATTATCAATACCAAGTTCCTTTGATGTCCAACATTTACCTTGATCCTGAGTTTATAGAGTTAAGGCCCGAGCAAATTGAGCATATCAACCTGGAGAACAGAATTGCATTACCTAAAATTACAGCTATAACGTTGTCTCCCAAAGAATATCAATATGAAATCTTTAAAAAAGCTATATCAGAGAATATTGTTGCAGTATTAGATACAGGCGCAGGAAAAACTTTGATTGCAGTTATGCTAATCAAGCATATGCTTGCTGTTGAAAATGAAAGATTGCAATCAAATAAAGACTATAAAGTGAGTTTTTTTTTTTTTTTTTTTTTTTTTTTTTTTTTTTTTTGTTGTTGTTGTCAACAAAGGATAGCATTGACGCCATTTCATCTACAGAAAAAAGTAACATTCTTCCTGGTCGACCGAGTTCATTTAGTATTTCAACAAGCTAATGTTATTCGAGCTAATTGCGATGCTAGAATTAAAGAGTTGTATGGAGATATGAATGTAGATTCTTGGAAATTAGATACATGGACAGAGATATGGGATAATCACGATATTTGCATTTTAACAGCTCAAATATTTTTAAATAATCTTCGAAGCGGCTTTTTAACATTAGATCAAGTATGTTAAATTTGTACAAAATACAGGCATTTTTTAAGATTAATATTCGATTTTTTAAGGTAAATTTAATGATATTTGATGAATGCCATCACGCAAGCAAAGGCCATCCATTTAATTTGATTATGATTGAGTTTTATCATCGTATCTATGATAACCCTATAAATGAAAAACTTGATAAACCGAAAATATTTGGCATGACAGCATCTCCTATTCATACATCAACCAATAAAGTGTTGGAAAGTATCAAGTATGTGTGGTCAATTGAATAAGTTCAACTTTAAAATATCTAAACTTATAACAATCCTACAAAAGAACATTAGAAATTAGCTTACAATGTCTTGTGTATACAGCCAAAAGCTCACAAGAGCTTACAGAAGCCGTCAAAAAACCATTCGAAATCAAGTTACCTTACTCGATGGCATTTATCAATGATGTTCCTCCACCTCCACTGCCAACAGAAAAAGCTTACAAAAGACAAGAACGGTATCCTAAAACGATATTGACAACACATATTTCAAATAAAATTGGACGAATTGCAGGCTTTCAGCAATGTTTAAATGCCATTATCTACATTTCAAATAATTTGGGGCCATGGTGCAGTGACAGATTATGGAAATCTATTTTACACAATGCTAATAAAAAGGGTCTTTTCACACCATCTATGTATACCCCAGAGCCAACATTAACGACAGTGGAACAACAGTTATTAAAGGAAGCGTATGATTTGTGCCACACGAGTATGTCTTTGATTCCAGATATCAGAAACGAACATTTGTTCACTCCAAAAGCAAAAGCTCTAGTTGATTGTTTAAAAGATATCTTGGCCAATGATACCAATAAAAGAGATTTCTGCGGTATTATATTTGTTGATAGACGACACACTGCAGTTGCTATCAAGGTCTTGATTGAATCATTGAATACTTTTCAAGAGGACATTAGATGCGATGTCTTGATTGGACATGGTACCAAAACTGGAGGTGATATACATATGAAATATACCAAACAAAATGAAGTAATTACAAAGTTTCGATTCGGAGAGCTGAATCTACTAATTGCAACTAATGTTGCTGAAGAAGGTTTGGACATTCAAGCGTGTAATTATGTGATAAGGTATGTATAGAACATGTTGGAGCTTGTTTTTGAGCTACCTCTGCTCTGAAAACGCAATTTTCAAAGTCTATACTTTCTACATATCTCAAAAAATATTTGCACATGTTTAAAAGCAAGTAATTAGAAAAAATAACTTGGTGTAGTGTTTATTGACATTTGAAATGCAT
Source organism: Mucor plumbeus (assembly GCA_016758945.1). Taxonomy (NCBI): domain Eukaryota; kingdom Fungi; phylum Mucoromycota; class Mucoromycetes; order Mucorales; family Mucoraceae; genus Mucor; species Mucor plumbeus. Next base: position 43,697 of record JAEPRC010000066.1, read on the forward strand.
TTTAGTGTTTTTTGTTTTGCGTAAAATTCACTCATAGTTTGACAACTTATGCTATTATTCCAAAATGAATATTGAAACTATGATAAATGATTGCTAGTATTTTATGTTTATGGTCTATAAATGCAAAACAAAAAATACCTGCTTGTAGTTCAGATGCGTATAAATACTATTTAATATTTTTTCTGATAAACTACTCTTAAATACATAAAATAATTCTTTGGAGATGTATTGAAATGTGGATTTGCGATTTGATTGTACGAGGCTCAAACCAATTTTCGCAAAAAAGATTGTAATTCAGGAATGAACTAATTGTAAAAAAAAAAAAAAAAAAAATAGATTTGATCTTTTCAAAACTGTCATTGCTTATATCCAATCTAGAGGAAGAGCAAGACGCAAAGACTCTAAATATATTCTTATGCTCAATGAACAGAACCCTAAAGATGTTCGATTATTGGAAAATGTCACAATAACAGAAAATCAAATGAAACATTATTGTCGCATGCTTCCAAAAGATAAAAACTTGGCACTCATGTTTGATGAAGACACAAACCCAGGAACTTATGAGCCAAAATATGTTAAGCAAAACCTATCAGAAAAATATTTGGAAGGCGCTTTTTATGTTGAATCTACAGGTGCTCTATTAACAAGATCCAATGCTATTGCTTTAATTCACTATTATTGTGCTACACTTCCATTAGATAACTTTTGCAGTTCCAAGCCTATTTTTAAGTTTGAAAATTTGACGAACGATAATTTTTCTTTTGAAGAAAAGAAAGAATTGGATTTGCCGCCTATTAATACGACTACAAATAACAAGGAGATATTTTGCTGCATCTTGACTTTGCCTATTAATGCTCGTTTACAACAATTTAAAGCGTATGATCGATCTAAAGAAGATGTTAAAGCAAGAGTTTCATTACAAGCATGCATTGCATTATATAAAGCAGGCGATATTAATGATAATTTAGTTCCTAGATCTAAAACAAAGCGTGAAGTATTGATGGAAATTAATGAAGTAGATGAGAATGGAAAACAAATTGGTAGTCGTGGACGTGAAGATTTTTATGAAAAAAAGCAGCCTTCATTCTGGACAGGAGAAGTTGATGATTGTGATGACAATATTGTTCGATTAGGTCCTTATTGGCTTTCTTTGATTGTTATTGATTCACATGTACAGAAGCAAGATGTTCCTTTATTCCGGCCAATGTGTTTGATTACAAAGAAACCTCTATCGGGATTACCAGAAATTACACTTTTTAATGGCAATACACCATTCAAAGTACACATAAAAAGTCAACCAGAAGCACTTTCTTTCAACAGGCAAGAGCAAATTGACAATTTAAAAGATTATTTATTTTGTTTCATGAAATGTATCACCAATAAAGACTTTTCATGTCCCAGAAACAATATTGAATATCTCGTGGCACCGCTTACAGTCAGTAGTAACTATAGCAGTGATAGCCCATCAACCAGCTTCTCTTCTCTTCCGACTTATGGTAAGATTGATTGGGTAGAAATAGAAAAAACTATTACAAGGAGCAACTTATCAGTTGATACAAAAAATAACGATATTTTTGATTCAATTGTCATTGATACAAGCGATCAGAAAAGGAAACGATATTTTATTCAAAATGTACAACATGATATGACTCCAATGTCAAAAATTCCTGATTCTATCACAACTAGACAAGGTTCCAAAAAGAAACTCCGTGAACATGGTTATGCAACATTTACTGAATATTATGAAAATCGAGAATTTCTACCTACAAAAATAACAGACAAGACACAGCCTTTGCTCAGGGTTAATCGTATTTATAGCAATCAATCATTCTTGTATATGAGCAACAATAAACAACTGAAAGAGAAGGATAAAGAACCTGAATCGATTGTTGTTTGGCTTGTTCCTGAGATATGCCAATTGTATCCGGTTAGTGCATCTGTTTATCAAACAATGATGATAATCCCAGATATTATGGCACGCATTGATGCTGTTTTATTATTGCATGATGCAAAGCAATCATTGGGGCTATCTAATAAAATGAACGATACTTTAATGTTGGAAGCATTTACAGCTTCATCGGCGGGTTTGGAGAAAAATTATCAACGTCTTGAATTTTTAGGAGGTAAACTAAAATTGTGGTAAAATGAATGATTAATTAATTTTTAACAAACTTAGATTCTGTTCTTAAGTTTATAACGTCTATATATGTATTTGTTTCATTACCTCTCAGTAATGAATACGAACTTAGTGAATCTCGTACGCGTATGATTAACAATAAAGCATTATTCAAATCGGCAATAAAGCTTAAAGTATCGCAATATATTTGCAGTCAAAATCTTCCTCGTCGCTTTTGGAGACCTCCCAACTTTACAAGCAAAGAAGACAGTTCTGAAATGATAAAATCCTTGAATTTTCATAAACTGTCAGACAAGACATTAGCAGATGTTGTAGAATCTACATTAGGCGCCTTTTATATAGCATCTAAAGGTAACGAAAACGATTCATTTGAAGAAGCGTTACATACAGCACATCAACTTTTGGTACCATTACAAAAGGTCAAGACATGGTCTGATTTCCAAACCGTCTATCTTCATGAACGTATTTTACACAAACTTGAAACTGTTTACAATTCTTTACTTGATCAGCCTGTAGATGTGAAAAAAGTAAGCGATATTTTAGGGTATCAATTCAAAAATAAATCGCTTATTGCCGAAGCATTGACACATGCATCGGTGCCTTATTCCAGTGTACCCTGTTACCAACGTCTGGAGTTTCTAGGCGATGCAGTTCTCGACTTTTGTGTAACAAATTATTTATTTGAAAAATACCATACAGCGTCACCAAGCACATTACACGATCTTAGAAAGTCTAGTGTGAATAATGATATTTTAAGCGTACTTTGTATTCAACTTGAACTTAATGTTCACATCCGACATTTCTCTACAACATTTCCTTCAGCCATGGAACAATTTCAGCAACTAGTACTAGAAAGTCAACATGAACAAGGAGAATATTGGCTTAATTTTAACCCACCAAAAATACTTTCAGATGTTGTGGAGAGTTTGATCGGCGCTGTCTTTGTTGATGCAGAATTTAATTTCGATCCTGTACAAAAGTTGTTTGACAGATTATTGAAACCACTTTTAGATAAACACATCTCCATAGATACAATTAAAGCGCATCCATTGGGTAAATTAATGTGTATTATACAAGAATTTGGATGCAAGCAATGTGAGACAAGGTAAAATGCAAAAGCGTATTCATGTATATTTTTAAAACTAACTTTTTCCCACTTTTTCTCCTTTTTACTCCTCTTTTTCAAACGCGTGTCTTTGAATAGAAATATCTATACTACAAAATCAGGACAAAATTGTATAGTTTTCATTCATGGTTTACCATTTGCTAGTGGATTAGGTATCAATACAAAAGAAGCAAGAAAACAAGCAGCTACACGAGCATATCAACGAATTCAAGAAAATCCCAATGAATTTATTGCAAAGTGTACCTGCTGATTATTTCTTTTTTCCTTCTGTAATACAAGGTTAAGTTTCGTACGACTTTTTTTTTTTTTATTTTTTTTTAGTGCAAAAATACATTTTTATTATAATTTTTTTTTGGCATCCATGTCTTTATTTAGAATTATGAACAATTGATAGAAAAAGGAAAAATACGGTTTTTTTTTTATTGTTTGTTGATATATATATGTTTGTGTATATATGTATTTTTTTTTTTTTTTTTTTTTTTTTTTAAAAAAACGTTATTGAACGTTAAGAGTCATAGTTATTTAAGAAAACAATATATACATATTTATAAATTCAAAATATGTTTATGTGTTTTCAGTGCATATCATATATATATATATATATAATTTTTTTTTTGTTTTGTTTATAGATTTATATTTTGTGTATAATAGTTACGATGTTATGACGAAAAAAGAAAAATCAACCAAACAGATAAGTATAAATTAATGAAAATGTTGTTGTTGTTGTTGCATCATGTTATATTGAGAATATCTTGTTGGAAATGAAGAAGATGATGAACCTGCTGTTGTTGTTGCTGTTGAAGAAATTGGTGGTTGAAATTGTTGGTTTGGAAAAGATGTTGAAATCGATGATAATCTTGTTGGAGGAGGACCATATAAATTAAATTCATGTTGTTGTTGTTGTTGTTGCTGTTGTTGGTGATTTAGCATTATTTCATTATTATCATGGTTTTCTCTACTAATAGAAAAATTGGGTGGTGAATGCTGTTTCAATATATCAGATTTCTCGTTTGTTATAATATCTGTTTCTATATCTTGTTTTTGTTGTTGTTTTTGTGACGAATTTGAACTTTTACGAGGTTTAGGTGGCTGTAACTTTTTTTTATTCTTTTTCAATTGTCTTCTCAATTCTTTAAATTCAATAGGCATTCGTTTAGGACCCTACATTTCGATTAAGTAAATTTAAAAGTAACGAAACATATAAATAACTTACATGGCCCTGCATGGTTACATGAGCATTTAAATGATTTAATGTACCATACGCTTTGGTACAATTTAAATAAGTACATGAATATAATCTTTCTACTTCATTAAATTTTTTTCTAGGTCTCTTTTGTTGAAATATAACATCTAAAGGCACAAAAGAATAAATCTTTTGTTGATCATCTACTAGTTGCTGTTGAGGTGTTGGAGCTGTAGTTCTTATTATCGATGTTGGTGGATCGGCTTGAGTATTAACGTTATAATCAATATTAGGATAAAATGAAGAGGAATTAACTGTTTCTGAAGGTTGTTGATATATATCTACTACAGATCTTTGGTAGAATGTGAGTGAATTATTATCGATTTCATTATTGGATTTATTTTGAGTCATAGATTGCGGTTGTCGAGGCATAGAAGTATGATACATTTGAGTAGGTATGGATGAAGAATTCATATTAGTATATGGTATTCTATTATTATTATTGTTGCTATTCACATCCAAATGCTGTTTCTTTGGTACACTATTAACTAAATTTAATGGCATTTGTTGTCTATTGCTGTTATTATTATGCATTAAATGTGACAACGATGGTAATGGTGGAGATGAATCATTGTCAAAATGTCCTGATGATTGTTGAAATAAAAATTGTTGTTGTTGTTGTTGTTGTTGTTGTTGTTGTTGTTGTTGCTGTTGCTGTTGTTGTTGTTGTTGTTGTTGTTGAAGTTGAAGCTGCTGGCGTTTTTGTTGTTTTTTCTGTTGATGTAGATTGATTAATGGATTCGGTAATGCTGGATCCATTATATACATATATATAAAATAATATATATATATATATATTTCCTTATAAAAAAAAAGAAGAAATAAAGAAGAAGAAATAAAAAAAAAAAAAAGCTCTAGTTTGCTTCTTTATTTCCTTTTTGTATTGGCGTTTCGTATTTTTCAGTTATTATACATTATTGAAATTATTTATCGAGTTAACCATTTTTGATTAATTTTATTCGGGGTTGTCTTTTTTTTTAAACATGTATACACATTTGTTAATGTAAAGTGTCGAACACTTAAAAGTGCCCCGTCAAAATGTAGGTGAACGTATTTTGTTTATTTGAATATGCACTTTAAACAATCTATGTAAAAATTATCAATGATTTACCATACTAATCAAAATGCGATATCCGTGGGTTGATTCATAGCAACAGATCTATAACAGGATTAGTTTATGTTTTTAGTATGTTAAATATTATAGTTTAACGAAAAGCGGTAAAAGCTAAAATTTGCCATTAAAAATAAAAATAAAAATTGCCAGATCAATTGAGATTATCATATGACCTATAAAAAGTATAGTTCATGTTAGTAATTTGCATAATAGTATACTATCTATATATATAACTCATATATTATGTTATATTTCATATAATGTATATTTACTGTAAAATACGATGAAATACACTCAAAATGAGGGCTAAATGTTATATCCGAAATTGACAGCGGAGTAGTGAGGAGATGCTCTTCCCTTAACGAGGCGTTAGGTACTAAATAAAAAAAAAAGAAGAGTGATCGACAGGCTTTATCAAATGTGTGAGATTAGAAACGATAAGAATGTTTCAGATACTTTTTTTGCACAATAGACCAATTAATTTCTTGGAATACAAATGTGCGAAAAAAAGGGTTATAATCGTGTGCCTGAAGACTTTTATTACGATAGAAATTGATAGAACAAAAAAAAAAAAGAAAAAAAAAAAAATACGAAAGAGATCATACGTTTTATATATTTTTATATATTTATAATTTTGTAATGCTAAATAGTGGAATTTATTATTATAAAAAACAAAGGAAAGATTGCAAGATATTGTATACATTTTGTTTGGCAAATGTTTGTAATTGATTGAAGGTTGAATGAATGAATTATATATATATATATATATATATATCGATTGGTGATTTTACTGATAATAAATTGATTTTTGGGTTAAAGATGCCGTTGATGTTAGTAAAGATTTTTCATTTGTTGTTAATGGCGAAATAATCATTTCTGATTCAGGGTTCATAGTATCCATATAATATCGAGGGGTATTATTTACATCTTCATCGAGCGGTGAATCATCGTCGTGTTCTTGTTGAGGTGTTATCATGGGGGAATTTAAATTGGTATCAAGTACTATTTCGCGGTGTTCTTCAACAGGTGACAACATGGGCGTAGATGGTTGATACATTGTTGTACTTGTGCTATTATTGCCATTATTTGCAAGGCTCTGAGCCAGCAGAGCTTCGTTTACATTTAGTAATGATTGCAAATATTCTGGCGATGGTCCAGTTGCTTGAGATAATATATTTGTAAATAACGGTTGATGAGCTGATATTGATAACATTTCATTCGATGTAGTAGTAGTAGTAGCAGTATTCATATTAACGGTTTCCATGGCAACTGTTCCTGATTTCGCTATTTTGGCCGTAGTAATAATGTCATCTAATTTATCAGATTCAGTAATTGCTGATGTGATCTTTGTTGTTGTTACTGCTGCTATTGGTGTTGGTGAAGCAGGATCTTGCATATTTGTTTCTGGAAGATCTAACTGACCCAACCAACCGATACCAGCGCCACTATTTCATATAAAATGTTAGAAAAACCATTCATATTATTAAAAAGCTTATTCAAATGTTTACCTTTCTTCCCACTCTTGTCCCATCATTTGCATAACAATCTCCAACTTTTCACGTTGTCGTTCTAGTTCTTCCAGATTTTTGTCATAATCAATTAAAGTTTTGTCCATTTGTTTTTCTCAAAAAAAAAAATAAAGTAGAAGAGGAAAGAAAGAGGGGGAGGAAAAAGGTGGGGGATTACAAGATATATATCAATTTCACTGAGTTTGTAACATAAAAAAAAGTTTTCCTGGCACAAATATACACTGAAATCAACAAGGGCTCCTTTATTAAAGAAAAAACTCCCTCTTTTTCCTTATGCATGCATATGTTGCTATTATTGGTTCTCTATTTACTTAATATCACAGTATACAGTATTTTTTGGTATAAAATTCAAAATATTTTATTGCCTTTTTTGATTGATGGTCTCATTTTAACTGGATTATTGTTAATGTACCACCGTGTACAGGGTAACAATATTAATCAACAAGGTGAAAACAATTAGTTGTTTGGGTCCCGGAAGTACACAACAAATAGAACAAGAAGAAGAAATAAAAAAAAAGAAAAAAAATTTATATATATATGTATGTTTATATATTTTATTTATCAAGAACATGTCGAAGTAAATCACATTTATGTTCTAGTAACCCTAAATAATCTTGAATATCGGATTTATCCATTTCTGTTACTTCTTTGGAAGGAAAAGCGGATAAAAAAGGTACTATATTACTATCATTTTGTGGTAATCGAGGCTGTATATTACAACTAGAAGAAGTAGCCCAATCTCTTCTTCTTCTTTGAATGGTAGATTTTCTCATTTCAACAGGTCGATTACGATTATGAAGTTTTGCGTATAAACCACAAGCATTACATAAGGGATCACCGTTTTCATTTTTACGCCATAAAGGTGTATTAGTTTGTTGACAATTGATACATTCAATGTCATCTTGTTGTTGTTGTTGTTGTTGTTGTTGTTGTTGTTGTTGTTGTTGTTGTTGTTGTTGTTGTTGTTGTTCTTGTTCTTGTTCCAAATTCATTATTAATTGTTGTTGTTGTAGTTGTTGCTCAAATTCGATAGGCGTAATCCATCTTTCATGTTGATATGAAGGTGGGCGTAATAAAGCAGGAGTACTAGTAGTTGTATGAACATTTGTAGGCTTATGTCTGATATGAAGTGGTCTATGTTGGTTATATTGTTTATAATATAATCCACATGCGTTACAAAGTGTTTGCAATCTATCCGGTGTACGACGCCACAAAGGAGTTTTTGTAATCTTACAATTGAAACATTCTAAATGTCTTGGTGGTCGAATTGGTTTATGTGTTGCTACACGAATTGGTAGTGTGCATTGACCTGGAGGATAGGATTTTTTGTGCGACAATGCTTTCTTTTTTATCATTTTGTTATTATTAATACAAGGGGGAGATACTGATGCTGCCGGCGTGGGAAGTTGCTGAAATTCCATTTTTGGCATAAATAATTCATCGAGAAATTGATCATGCAAAATTGGGCTGTCTCCATCATCATTATCACTTGGGGAAGATGAAAGAGAAGATGAAGGTGATGAAGGCTGTTGTTGATATTGATATTGTTGTTGTTGTTGCTGTTGTTGTTGTTGTTGTTGTTGTTGTGTTGGTTGAATATACAATGTTGGAATAGGTGTTGATAGTAATTGTTCCATTGATAAGTCTTTTGGCTGTTGATTAAATAAATTTAATTGCTCTTCAAGACTCGCATTTTCTTGAAAATAATAAAATGATGAATAATTGTCGTAGTAATTCATTTTTTTAACGATTTTATATTTCTTTTGCTTGTTGTTATTGTTGTTGTTGTTTAAAAATTGATTTCTGGCGGTTTGTTTAATATATATTTATATAATATATATTGCTGTAAATTAAATGATATTGTCTGTTTCTGCTTTGGGTAGTTGTTTTCTTGATCAGGCGACGTCGTTTCCTACGTGTTTTCCGTTGAACATGTAAAAATAAGCCATAATAATAAAAATGTGTGTTTGTGAGTGTTTAAAAAATAAGATGAATCAAGTATATATTAAAGTTTCTTTGTTTTTGCAAATGAATAAATGATATAAATGTGCAGAATGTGTAAATAATTAAATGTGTAAAAAAAAAAAAAAAAAAAAAACAGAAAAAAAATAGCGTTAATTGTTCTTTTTTCTTCTCAAACTGTTGTTTTGAGGATAGTTACTTGGGAAAAAGGTTTAGTAAAATCTGTGCACCTAAAGATCGATGCACAATTTTGGATTTGATAAGGAAGTTTGAAAAAAAAAGAGTTTTTTTATACAAGAAAAAAAAAAAAAAAGAACAGAGATAGAGAGAAAAAAAAAAGCTCAGGTAAACAGCGAGCAATAAAAAGCTGAAAAATTTTTCTGTCTCAGTAAGTGTTATGCTTATGAATCATCATCAAAATGCCGCTTCAAAACGTGAACAAAAATAATGTTAAGGTTCCCTTTAAGCCGCTTGTAGTTATTTGATTGTTGACTCTTCCGATATTTGTATCTAGACGTACGTCTTGTTAATAAAAACAAACTAATAGGTCAAATACTCAACAATTTATTATTTTATTTTATAATTTATATTTTATCTAATCTTCAATATTTACACTTTAAATTCAGACAAAATAAGTAAAAATTTGGGATGAAATGAGAATAAAATCTAAATATAATGAAAATGATATTTAGATAAAGTAAAGATAAAATTAAGATGAAATGAGAATGAGATTTAGAGATAGTGAGAAGAGAAATCAAAAAAGAATAAATTAGTCTCAAGTATTTCAGAGAGTTAATCCAAATAAACTTACCTGTAATAATCTGAAGTCTTTCTGATAGCAGAAAGCCAAACCATGTACATTATGGCGATATGAAGTACATAATAAATAAATCTAAACTCTCTTGAGAGCAGTAGGATGACCACCTTAATTCCAAATGGAAGATGCAATGGACATCATCTTCTTGGATGCGTTTACATCTCGCTGCCACAGTGTTTTACATGTTTTACAGACAAGATGATTATATCATACAGGTTTACCGGAATCAACAGTATCTGGATTATATTTACTGCATTTATAGTAATTTTTATTATAATGGCCAACTAAACCACAATCTACAGATGTGGGAACTATTGATTTGGTAGTTTAAATATACACCATTTTCATTTGTTTTGCTACAACTTCTTACTAGCTTTAGGATTTTTTTGATATTTGACACTTTGGATTTTAGCATAGATAATTTCTTTGTAATACATTTAGATACGAAAAGTTTGATAAAAAAAGAAAAAGAGTTTTATAATGATAAATCATTTCTAATAAAGTATGTCCAGTGTTCTGTTCGGTTATCTACGGGTAACCAGGCAGTCAAGAACTGATAACGGGAAAAAAAGTATTTGGTTCAATACGATGGTAATGAATGAAATAAACGAAAGAAAATGATTTAACTACAGTAAATGGGATTACATTTCGCCACAGACAATAAAGATATTGCACTAATACAATAAAAATAGCTTTGAAAAAAGATACACTTGACAGGAAGTGCCTTTTTTAGACTGTGTATAAGAAGTTGACCCTTTAAAGCCGCTCAATCAGTAACCGTCAGTGCGAGTTGCATTACATGTGTGTGTGTGTTTTTTTTTTTTTTTTTTTGGCTTTAGATTTTCGAAAACTGCTACATTAATTAACTCAGTTTATGGCCATTTTGCTAGATCTACTTGTTAATGATAAATTAACAAATTATAATAATAAATCGTAGGAAGATGGTAAAAAACGGAAGAGATATTATAACTGCTAGAGTAGCTTCAATGCATTGAGCTTAACTCTTCTATTGGATTTTTAAAAAACTAGTTTTCAAAACGGAACATCTCCTTTTATAACACAGTATTTACACTAAAATCTGGAATGAATGAGAAAAAAGTTAGGATGTAGTGAGGAGAAGGTTTTGTTATAATGGGATAAAGTTTGGATGGGATAAGAATTAAGATTTAGATAGAATGAGGATGGGATGAAGTGAAAATAGGATTTAAAAGTGATGAGATGAGAGTTTGGGCTAGATTAAATTTATTGAATTATTTAAAGAATTATTTAAAGCTAGAAAGAAATGGTTATTCGACTTTTTTTAAGTAAAAATAATTAAAAAATATTACTGCCTCTTGTGGTATTTTTAACCCTTTCAATGTATATTGCATTGTTTATATAATATTACATTGTAACTTTCCAAGTTTGATTAAATTGAGCTTATGCTTAATTTTTTTAAAAAAAAAAGTGCTAATATTAAACATCTAAAATCTAAAACAACACTTTATTCGTCCCAAAGTTATCTATAACTTGTACGAATTTGCATTCTCACTTTGTCTAAATTTCATTTCTACTCTGTCTCAATATACGGTTAAACATATAATTTTATTTATAGTAAATTTAATAAAAAAGACCAGTGGGCACGTAACATCTTTGATATGCTTTATTTGCCCTGGCCAGATCAAAAAGTGATAACGGATAGAAAAAACCCAATTGGGATTATTGGGAAAATGCAGAAGTAAAATGTAATAAGAGGGTGATAATAAATATATCAGAAATTAGGAACTATTTGTGGAGAGTTGTTGGACAAAAAGATTACCGGGATTGTGGGCAGGAACCGGGAGTTGGTTATGGGCCAGATAGTCCATCTCATAGAGTATTGAACAGATAACAGGCCAACGGATAAGCCATGCAGTAATTGAGAGCTTTGGGATCTTCTTTGTTTTTTGTGGTAGTTTATTCAGCAGAAAAGAAAGTGGATCCTCAATTGTTTGTGGTAGAAACAAACGAGTATGCATCTGTAAACATTGGATGCTGTGTCGTTTGTTAAACAGCTCAGACGGGTGGAATGGACAGGGTTGTGGTTTACCTAGAGGAAGCCAACCAAATCGCCATCGTAAGCAACGGTCTCTCTCTATACGAGTCATTGGAAGCCGGAGGATGAGATCTACTGCCAGCTCTGGTCGGCAGCAAGCAAGTAGTTTGGAATGTGTTTCCTGTAGTTTGGTAACATAGCTCTGTCTGAGAAATTCAATTCGTTTAGACTTGAAGATACTGGGACTCAGGTTGTTTGCTTGGCCTGTGAGTGTTTTCCAAAAGGGCGAATTTGCAATTTTGGACCATTTAGATTTGGCGTGGACGGATTGGAGATACGGGAGCATTTTCATTAGCAAAGAGTCGTCTGGTAGGCTAAGAGATCTGTATATGAATTTTGCTTGAAGGATAGCAATGCGGCCTTTGATACTTGAAAGGTTAGTTATGTGGAGCATGACCTTGGTTGATGTATAAGGTCGGCCACCGAAGATTTGCCGTCTGTCTCAATATACAACTACAATCGTCTGAATATTTTCCTGAAATTTCTGAATTTCAAGTGAAAATACTATATTCGTTCATTTCTATATTATAAAAAAAAAATACAATAAGCCTCCTTTTTGCATGGTTTGGCACAGCCCTCAACTTGTGAGTATTTATGCTATAGGTATGATCTTGGTGTCTCCTATACTTGAATTTTTAAATAATGCTTATTAATTTCTCAAATAGTAAATATCGAAATCCATTGAAAACCCTTCTCTTATATTATTTGATAATCTATTTTTAAAAATAAAAAAAAGTTGGACCTTGTATATCATACGTGTTGAATAACGCTAAAGTTAATTTCGCATTGAAAGTAGTTATTAGACTTTCATTAAATCTCTTTAAAGATTGATAAAAGACATTGCTGTCTACTTAATTTGAGCCCCGCGTATTTCTAATATCAGGAAAGGAACCCTAGGCGATAATGGTTTTTCGGAGCCATAATCATTTGGGGAGTGCACCTCGTTTACTAATATATCTTTATTTGTGTAGATACTGTATGAGTCAAGAAACTTTTCCTCAGGATTTCAGTGATCCATTTAACCAAGAAAATAGTAAGGTAGGTCAGAAAGAAAAGGCATTGATTTACTTTAATTATTCAATAAATATTACATTAAGCAAGCAAAAAATTGTTCATGGAAACCAGAAAGCTATCTATCGAAAGCAGTAGCACCTAAGTGGAAACTACAAACTACAGAAGAAAGAGAAGAGCAAGAAAATACTGTCAAAAAACTAGGCATGCGTGTGTATTGAAGGAGAACTTTTCATTTGTTATTAATTCTTTTTTCTTTTAAAATAGAATCTAAATTGAATAGACTAAAACAAAGACCTGATAACCATTATTCATACAAGCGTATGCCAGGTAAACAAAACTTTAAAAAATCATTTGAAAAACAATAAACTTACTTCTTTTTTTTTAAAAAAAAAGATGTATCACAGTATATTTTATCATCTGATTCAGAAAATGAAGATGAGGTCTACGATCAAGGCAATCCCATTGAAGAAGGATGTCAAGAAGAAGGATTGCCTTTACTGTGGAAGAACAAATCAACTTCACTTCAAGATACACCAAAAAAGACAGAAAATCAATACTATCATCCAGGGCGGTTCTTTAGTTGCTGTTTTAATTGCTAAAATATGTCATGAATAAATATACCAATTAAGAAAACATATGGGGTTTAATTTATGGTGTTACAATAATGTCATCTCGATTACTTCTAGTTTGGTTAACCATATAACTAATCAACAAGCATGTGAAATAATAATTCTTCTGTATAAAATAGTAAATCAATCTACATGAATTCATTGTATACATACATTTTTTCTCCCCTCTTCAAATCCACAACATAAATGAGTAACCGTCTTCAACAAGTTGCAAACCATGTTTTGCCTGCAAGTTATACAGCCAACAAAATTGGTTATAAGTCACCCGAAGATGTAGTTATCGTTTCTGCTCTTAGAACTGCCATCACTCGTGCTCGTAAAGGCCCTTTCCAATCCACTTTACCTGAAGAAATGTTGGCTCCTGTTTTCAAGGCAATCATTCAAAGGACAGGTCTTGATCCCAAGTTGGTAGAAGATATTACTGTAGGAAATGTACTTCCTCAAGGTTCCGGAGCTACGAATGCACGGTAAGAGAAGAGTGAATTAGGGTAAAAAGAAAAGAAAAGAAATTGATTAATTAAATCTTTAGTATGGCTGCTCTTTATGCAGGTTTTCCTGAAAGTACAGCCGTCAGTACCCTGAATCGTCAATGTTCATCAGGTCTACAAGCTGTAGTTCAAATCGCAACGGCCATTCAGGCTGGTATTCTTGAAATTGGTATTGGTGCTGGCGTCGAGTCGATGACATTGAACTATGGTGCTTCTTCTTTAGCTCCTACCTCCGAAAGAATTGCAGATGGTTGCGAATCTGCTGCTGATTGTCTTATTCCTATGGGGTAGGTTTTGTTATTTGAAGTAAGATAATAAGAGTTTAGATATTCAACTTTCCCTTTTTTTTTTTAGTATTACATCTGAAAATGTTGCTGCTGAATTCCATGTTTCTCGTGAAAAGCAAGATGCATTTGCAGCTGAATCTCATCGCAAAGCCGAACATGCTCAAAAGAACGGTTGGTTTGAAGAAGAAATAATTCCTGTAGAAGCTATTGTAACAGGTGCAGAGGGAAATGAAAAGGTTGTTTTGGCTGATCGTGATGATGGTATTCGTCCTGGTACAACTGCGGAAAAGTTGAGTAAATTGCGTCCTGCTTTTGATGACGATGGCACCACTACTGCTGGTAATGCCTCTCAAGTTTCTGATGGTGCAGCTGCTGTACTTCTGATGAAACGTAAAACTGCTCAAAAGTTGGGCCTCCCTATCTTGGGTAAATACATTACATCCGCTGTCGTTGGAGTTGCTCCACGCTTGATGGGAATCGGCCCAGCTTACGCTATCCCCATTGCTGTTCAAAGAGCTGGTATTACTCTTGATCAAGTCGATATCTTTGAAATTAATGAAGCTTTTGCTTCTCAAGCTGTTTACTCTGTTGAGAAATTGGGTATCCCCGCTGAAAAGGTTAACCCCAAGGGTGGCGCTATCGCTTTTGGTCATCCCTTGGGTTGTACTGGTGCTCGTCAAATCGCTACTCTTATGCCAGAGTTGAAGCGTCAAGGTAAAAAAGTGGGCGTTACAAGTATGTGTATTGGCTCCGGTATGGGTATGGCTGCTGTATTTGAAAGCGAGTAGATTGTATGCATTTTTTATAAAGGTCCTCTTTTGTTGAATTGATATTTATTCACAATATGTACCAGCGCTTTTATCCTTAAGTGTAATTTGTATGTCATAAAATCAAAATAAAACTTTTTTTTTGAAAATTTAAATATTTATCATACTTTGAACGATAAAAAACATTCTACAATAATATAATTATCTGTATGTAAAGTCTTATTGTACTTGAGCATCTGAAATTAATGTTTTATTGTGAGTTTCGACTATAGCTACAAGTGAATTGCTATAAAAAGAGGTAAACGACAAACAGACAAGAAAAAAGACTGGCTATAGGGGTTTTGATCAGTAATACGAGAATTACCATTGCCTTTCAACAGCTTTTACACTTTTATCTGTTTGCTTATAATTAATATGTACATAATTGTAGCTTACTACACGTGTTATTAGTACACCTGTTCTTGGATTTATCTTACACCTCACCAAAATTTTAAAAACCTGTAAACCTCACTGCCTTTTTCTTAAAAACCGAGTCTGAATTTTCATCCCTGATTTACTTTCGTTTTCCACAAAATAACACCAAAAAAAAATTATATGCCAATGTACCTGAGATACCAAATCTAATCTAATAACAAGTATTCAAAAACATCCTATTTTTTTGCAGGTGGTATAATGTTTTTCATTGCTAATGTTTCAAATTTTACACGTATTTTACTAGTAAAAGTTAAATAAAAACTTTGAGCCCTCATATCTCCACGGAAAATTAAGCTATGCTGGTACTTTTTGATAATAAAAATTACTTGTTTTAAGGCTCTTTATAAGATATTTAAGTATAAAAGAATTTTTAGCACTTTTTTTTGACATTTTTTGTAGTAAATTTCAAAATATTTACCAAAGTAAATAGCAATTGTTTTCTGTTTATAATATAGAGTTTAATGGGCTTTGCCATATGCATTTTAGTTTTTTTAAAAATATTAATTTTTCGTCAAGATATTTTCAAAATGCTTAAAAAAAGAGCATTCTTGATTTAGCATCCAAAAAAGACGAGTATACCCTCATTTCAAAATCTGGATTTGAAAAAAAATTGACAAATATCCTGTTTTCTCTACGAAAAATGTAGCCAAAAGACCAGTCAATAGCTAGATCAATAGATAATTTTGCTGCGTATTTTATCGTTTATTTAAATTTGAAATATATTTATAAAAATTGGTCTGTATATTCAAAAAACCTTCAAAATTTTAGTTGCATTTTACGCAAAATTTAATGTGAAATATTTGTCCAAATTTTAATTAGCTAAACGCAAAATTTTACGCTGTACAAAAACTATTTAGTACGCTTTCTTAACTTATTTTGCAGTTCACGAGCTATTGAACGATTTTGTTTTTTGGATCATTTTTGAATCATTTTTGGATCAATTTGTCAAATCAATTTTGGAACTCAGTCAATATAGATTTTAAGCCGTAATGTGAACTATTATTTTGATTATCTCGACGAAAAATTCATATTTTTTTATGAAACAAAAAAAACGGCAGAGTAGCTCTCAGTAGATTTTATTTTGTGACAGCAAAACATTAGCGTTTTAAATTTGGAGTTCAATTTTTTTCAATCAATTTTAGATCGGTTGAGTCAAGAATGAGCCAGCGCGCCTATGTTTTAATATTAGTTACTCGGTTTTCGAACATATATCAATAGCTTGTAAAGGTGGGATACATGTATGTTAAAATTTTGAAATGACCAGACCCGATATTGGGCGAAAAAATTCGACAATTATCTGAAATGTACTTTTTACAACTGTAAAAAAAAACAAAAAAAAAACCCCCCCTATTTCGCCGAATTTCAATCCAAATAATTTTGAATTTTGCATGAGAGTAGGTACGCATTTTGGATACAATTAAATAAAAGGCAATCTTTATAACCTACTAGTGTGTTAAGAAAATTGTTATCAAAGTGCAGCAATACCCTGCTGCTTACGCTTATTAAAAATGATTAAAATGTAATATCTATGAATATTAATTGATTCAAGTAGACTGCCACTCTACATAAACATTATTATGATTATTTGCTATATACTCATTTCTAATATTAACTTTGATGAGCCATTGTGCATTCGGTAAACTTGAACAACACGTTGGTTGTTATTTTTACTACCTACTATATATGGCAAGTAAGCTTGGCAGCTCTCGCCGAATATAATCTCAAATGGGCTTCCGTTACAGTGTTAGATATTTCTAATGTTGGCTCATAAAATTGAAGTTTTTTTAGCCTCCTTGGGTTGCTGTGGGAATGGCAAAATACAAGCGAGTACTTTTTTCACATGTTTTGTATGCAGTGCTTAAGTTATTCTTTAAGTTTTTTATAAAACCACGCAAATAATGGTGCCAATTTTTTGCCTATAGTTTATGCTTAATCTCAACTCAATCCCATATGGAATTTGATATCCAAATGGAATTAAAATAGTATAAATACTTTTAGAAATCAGGACCTTGTGGCTCCTGGCTTTCTTTTTAACTTTATAATAAATACATAAATACTCTTAAGTTCTCCGTCATAAATCACTTGTAGCCTTCTTTATTATTTTATTGTATTGGAAATAATTATTGTTATTTATTCTATAACTTACTCTCAAATGGTTCAAAATTAAACTTTGTAGACCATTCCCAAAAGGTTTAAACTTAAAATTAGCATGCTTGTATTGTACTATTATACTGCTCTTTTGGAAAATAAATCTCAGTAATTTCGATAAAGTTAAATACATCATTGTTCAACAGTTATATTAGAGAAAGCTCCCTAAATACAAGAGATACTACAAACATTATAACTTAATCTTTTTTTTTAAATTAATCAAAAGTTGTAAATTAAGTAACTAATAATCTTTATATTTGCTTTTATCCCTATGACTAAGTTGCCAAAAAACTTAGTTATACTTTTTTTAGTTGATTTTTTTAAAGAAAAAAAATTATGAGATTTTTGAACTTCAACAAAATTGTGTTGAACTAAGATACTATTTCCACACATAAGAAATCAAATGTCATCTCAAATAAAACTATGTTCTAATATTCAAATAGAGATGACATAGATTTAATCATAAAATATGAAAAGTATGAGTAACGTAACGTACAATAAAATAAACTGAATTATATAATTAAAAAACGAGTAGAATCATAAAATAAACCTGAAAAACACATAGACCAAGCTAAGGATTGTTCTATGTGGATCATTAACAAATATGTCGAAAAACAGACATTAAAAAGGCGCCTTGATTATGTAAATCAAGAAGCTCATTATAAACCTTAAATCACGGACAAACTAATATATTTATCAAAAGAATGAACATATGGATATTGCATAAATAAAATAACATCATGCTTTATGATTCAATAAAAAGCATGAATAGACGCATGGAATGCAGCATGGTCTAATCTGCATGATAAATATTATGGTTTAACAAATACTCTAAATTGGTAATCCCGTAATTCCAAATTCAGATAAATCACTGAGAGTTACATTACAAACTACCAGACATAATAAAATTACAAATAAAATAAAAAGAGTAGAAATATAGACTTATTGCACACAATCCATACTTTTTAATAAAGAAGGATTTAAACTGTATCTTTTTAAAGCTTTTGTTTTCTCATTTTACTAAAAGAAGAACTCCAAATCTGAATTTCCATGAACTATTGTGGAATCCGAAACGTAAAGCCACTAGGTGTTTTTCGACTCATTTTTATTGAGACCAATATAAAATTCGTTACCCATATATAGTATATATACATTATGGGTCCAAGCAAGTCCTAATTTTACAGATAGTTAGTATTATATTGGATTAGCACATGCTCCAAGCTTCAATGTGAACTGTGCACTTGGCAAGTTTGAATAATAAATTGGTCATCTGCTATTACTGTATGTACGTGCTATAGGCAGTAAATACATCAGTTCTCAATGAATATAGATTTAAATGAGCCATCATTACCACAGTAAGTACGTATATGATTTATCCAAAGATTTGAAAAGTTTTAGGCTTCTCGCGTAGTTGCAAGAATGGAGAAATGAAAGTGCCTTCTTTTTTGCTTATTTATTATGGGCCGTTTTAGATATTTTTGAAAAAAATTTATAAAAAATTATGGTTGGAGATTGAGCTTTAAAGCTACACTTACTTGCTGTGCAGTGAAAATACACTAGCAATGTATTATTACTCAATCAGATAACAACAGTTGTTTTTTAAGAATTTTAGCACACAATTTTTTTTTTTAAAAAAACTCCATTATTATAATCTGCCTAAAAAAAATAAAGCATCTGAAAAACTGCTTGGAGTCAATGGATATCAATCTAAATGGACTGAATGTTTCAAAAAAGTATGTATTACAACTGGAACAATATCCAGAATCTCAATTTTATCTCCCCCATTGATTCTCTGCTTAAGTCGTAGGGATCGAGAGCCCGTTTTCTCAACCGGGGTAATAGCTTATTAACAGACTATTTAAATCGGAAATAGCATTAGATCAGCCAAAACCAGCATACATGGAACTAGAAATTACCGAAATTAATGAATAAACGTCCTCTTCAAGTATTAACTAAAGTTGGCGTGCAATGTGTTCTACATTTATTTTTTTAAAAAACTTTTATATTTTAATTATTGATTTAATTAAGTATAAGCAAATGATTACCAGAAAATTGTAGTCCTGTTTCCTAAATGTGTTACTTTTAAAATGTCAGAAGTTACCAAGAAAAAAAATAGCAAACAGTGTTGTATGCCAAATATCTAAGCTCTCAAAAATTGTATATTTTTGAAGTATTTGTTGAAACAAAATTTTATTTGCTTAAATGCAAACATCTGTAGTAAAAAGATTTGTCTTTCTGGATCATTAAAAAATAGCTTTTTTTTTTTTTTTTTTTTTTTTTTTTTGAAATAATAAATTGATTCAGAATTGGATGGGTTACAAAAAAATCTTTTTGTTTGAACATTTTATAAACAATTGTTTATAAAACCAATTCAAATATGAATCATATCGCTGGTAATTATATTTGATTCAACAGCATATTTGTGTGTCTAAATGCTACTAATAAAAACATTTACAGAATGCAAAGCTTATAAATTAATTATCTATACTTTGTGAGGAATTTTTTTCGTATTATTTGTTCATATTTTTGGTATATTTTACACGGTAAATTCAGAAAACTTTTAGTCGGTATATAATAATTTTTATTTGCACATTTCTATGTAGTTCTTTGTAAAATCTTTAATCAAATCTATCAATTTTTGTCAAATGAAATACATTTACCCTAGTTCTGTGAGATGAAGTCATTCTTTAATACAAATATACTTTAAGTATCTTTTTTTTATTATTATTTATTTATTAAATTAAAAATTAAATTATGTACAATAAAAAATATGTAAAATTAGAAGAAAAAAGGAGAATGTTTAATTAGAGGTTGTTCAAATTGGTAGGTGGAGGATGAACATTGTAAGTATTGATCTTGTCTTTGCCAGGGACTTGAGATAAAACTTCTTTGTTTTGCATATTCTGGTTACCAACTACCTTTCCAACAGTATTCTATCATAAAAGATAAATAAAATGTCAGATGCAATGTTTATATTAATATTATAGCTTGTGTATTACCTGAATAGATCCTTGTCTCTGTTCGCTTTTATCTTCAGGCAAATTACTCTTGGAGTGTTCATTCATATTTGCTTCTTCGTTCAGTTTAACAAAGTTTATTTTGCCATCATCAGCAACATTGACAGTACCTGCAGGCTTCAAAGAGTAAACACCTGGAACACGAGCATAATTTTGATTGACAGAGTCACCAGCAGTGGACGATTCGGCATTAGTGATCTCACCGTTATTTATGATAAAACCTGCAGTAGGTTGCTGTTGCTGTTGTATTTGATGACTAGGTACAGAAGGATCAGTAGCCGAGGTGCCAGTAGTTTCAGTACCAGCTGGAGCAGAATTACTCTTCCCATCATGAGTTAACGTTTGGTTCTTAAAAGCTTCAGCTGCAGACATACGACGACCATCCTTGGAAGGCTTCTTATCAGACTTAAGGCTCATACGACGGAAAGCAGATTTGATTCCTTCAGTTAAACTAGTTTTACGCTTAGGTTCATTCGTGTTGTTAATTTGATTTTGACGTTCAAGAGAGCGATCTTTAACTTCATCTGTACGAGCGCCGCCAGATGGAATGATGTTATCAGTGATAGCACGAGTACTACTAAAACTACCTTTAGAACGGTCTATGTTGCCAGGAACTGGAGCTCCAGTTGCACCAGCAATGATGGGAGCAGAACCAACAGAACCAAGGGTTTGAAGATTGCGATTATCATTCGTGGAAGTTGCTTGAGTTTTTTGAGCATTAGAAGGTTCGGTGGTAGATCCAGCAATGACAGGGGCAGGTCCAGTACTGCCGGTTTGAGGGTGATGAGAGTCAGATGTAGGGTCTTTAGTTGATTCTTGAGTATTTCCAGTAGAACTTCTGGGTGCTTCTTGAAGATTACCAGGTAAGTTGGAGTTTGCAGTATTACCAGCAATGATAGGAGCAGGCCCAGTACTTCCAGTTTGAGGATGGAGAGAATCAGATGCAAAATCTCTAGTTGATTCTTGAGTATTTCCAGCAGAACTTCTGGGTGCTTCTTGAAGATTACCAGGTAAGTTGGAGTTTGCAGTATTACCAGCAATGATAGGAGCAGGTCCAGTACTACCTGTCTGTGGGTGAAGGCTATCATTGGCACGATCTTTCGGAACTTGTCTATCAGCACTATGCATTTGTTGAGGATGAGAATTATTACCCATTACATTATTATTGATAGGTTCTTGATCCACATAATAGCCTAGAGGAAGCTTATCATGATGTAATTCTTGGTCAGTTCTATTATTGACATTGTGAAACTGTTGAAGATGAGCCTTGCTATCAATAGGAGTATCATTCAGAGCCTTCTGGTTAGCAGTATGATCCACGGGCAATTTATCAGTTTGCAATTGAGTGCTCTTATTGCTAACATCGGGAGATGCATTAGATAAGGTCTTATCATTAACAGCAGAAGACTCGTCGCTCTTATTTTTGCCATGACTTTGATGATGAACGCCCAAAATTCCACCAACAGCTGCAGCAATTCCTCCACTAGCAAGAAGATTATCATGATTATGAGTTGATTCATGTCTTGGAGTCCCAGCATAACGAGGAGTGCTACCTTCAGGTGTCATGTTACGAGGAGTAGTGCGATAAACATCTCTGATATCATTCGTATCATAAGTAACAGTTGGATTGCTAGGTGTAATCAGGTCTTGAGTAGTTCCTTCAGCATTAGTACGATACACATCTCTAATATCATTTTCATATTTTGCAGTAGTGGGGGTATGACCTCTGTCAAAGACTTTATCAGAAGTTACACCTTGTGCATTGGTACGATAAACATCGTCGAGGTTGTTTCTCTCAGAATCAAAGATAGGATTAGTTTTTGTGATTTGATCAGCATGAACATTTTGAGCATTAGTTTGATAAATAGCATTAATATCATTTGAATCTGGAGTATCGACATGCTTATGGCGAGAAGCACTGGAGCTAACAGGAGAACCAGAAGAGTAATTGGATTGGGAGTTACTCTTATTATGAGAACCCAGGAGACCACTTAATGCAGCACCAACTCCTCCACCAGCTACGGCACCTTTAATAGCATTGCTTTTGGAAGAATCATTAACAGATTCTTTGGGTGTTTGCTGATACTGAGGAGTAACAACTTCAGGAGCAAAATCTCTTGGGGTGGACTTGTTTACTTCTTGAGTGTTGTTTTCCTCATAGTTTCCAGAAGGACTATCAGGTGTTATTCTATTTGAGGTTGCACCTTGAGTATCATTATGGTAAACATCGGTGATATTGTTGGATTTAGCATCAGCAATAGAGTAGGTAGTGTCCCTATCAATTTGACCACTGGACATAGCATTAGAAGGGGTAGAAGTAGTATCAGTATTCTTAGGAACTTGACCCTCATCCAAAGTTACTTTATCTAAATCAGATCTCTTGGAAGGTTGAGTTAATTCATTGGCAGGGATGCCAGTATACTTTGTTGATTGATTGAAACCAGAATTGCTGGTAAAATCATTACCAGTAGCAGAATTTGAATCAATATTTTTAGATTCTTTCACGCCATGGAGACCAGAGTCAGTAGAAAGGCTTCTAGCTTGGTTATTCTTCAAAATATAATCATCGCCAAACTTTTGAGAGTTATCAGTTTGAGAAGAGGCTGGTTCATTGTTCAATATTTCCTTGTTTTGAATGCCTTCTTTAGTGTGATCTAGAGAATGACGACGAATAGCCTCAGCATCGATAGGTTCGCGATTGAAGGCAGCAATGCCAGCTCCAGTTCCAATAGTAGAAGCAGTACCAATAGCAATTGCATGTGCTTTGTGATGAGAATCAAATTGAGAAGATTCAGCAGTAATCGCACAAGAATCAATGCCCTTGGAATCTTGAACACCTTTGAAATTAAAGTCATTAGAACTATGAGCATTGATAGGATTGCAGTTGATCGATTCAGGTTGAGTTAAATCATTGTTAGTAATAGCGGGAGACTTGATAGAGCTTCTAGGATCAACGCCACTTTGTTCTTTTTCACAATAGTAGCTAGGATTTTGACCATGAATAGAAGGTTCACGAACATTCTCACAATGAGGTTTGAAATCATGAATTTCATCGCAAATGTTATCCTTCGTATAAAAGCAGGGAGTTTGGCCATGAATAGAAGGCTCATGAGTACAATTTGTGGCGTCCTTCTTTGTAGAATCATTTCGAAGAATGTAGCCACCAGAGTTTTGAGTATCTGAGGCACTTTGTTTAGGAGTACCAGGCCATGCGCTAGGCATTTTAGAATTGGTTTGATCAGTTCTGTTAAAGTACTGATGACCATTTGTCCCTAAAAGAGCAGCGGCAGCACCAGTAGCGGCAGCGGCGGCACCCGTTGCAACGGCGGCGGCACCAGTTACAGCTGCAGATGCCATACCAGACAAGCTATTTTTTCTATCTGTAGAACCTTTGGATTGATTGGAATCATCAATCGAATTCAGTTTATCAGAAGGCAATGCTGATACTTTTTTGTCCATTGGTAATGCACTTCCACCAATTGGTACATTGACATTAGCAGCAGTAGATGTAGCAGATTCAGGTGCATGTACACCTCCTAAACCAGAGATGGGAACACCTCGTTGATGATTAGAACCACGTCTTTCATTATCCAAAGATTCACGTCTTCCTGATGAGTGCGCAGAGCCTCTTCTTTGATTTCCAGCAGAAGGCAAAGTAGTAATTGATCCACGGTGAAGACTAGCTTGATCCAAAGTAGAACGAGATTTAGCATAAGGCTCTGTAGTGTTGGAATCACCAAAAAAGCTAATGTCTTCATCATGAGTCAACTCAGGTTTTGATGCATAACCAGGAGGAGAGATCACATCGTTTTTTTTGCTCTCCAAAGGCTTTTTATGAGTTACCATGTCATCAGAACCATGAACAAAATCAGAGCTTTGCGTAAATTTGTTCTCTGGATGAAGAATATAACCGCCAAAATCACTTGGAAAGACATTAGTTGGTTCACGTTGTGTTTCGGCATTATTAGAAGTTTGACCGATATGGGCAGATTCTTGTTCACGATTTTGATTATTGCTTAAAGCAGTATCGTTGTTAGATCTAAAGTATGATAAGAATTAGTAAAAATACAATGCAATACAGTTGCCCGTTAAATATTACCTGTTGCCATTATCGATTTCGATATCCTGATTTTCATTATTATGGCTATTAAACATTGTTGCAGGATTCCATTTAACCATTTATATTATGAATTAAAAGAAAAAGAAACGTATATTAATTAAAAAAAGAAAAGAAATCAATGTAATATAAGATTTTGTGATGATGATATAATAATTTTTTGAAACCTAAATCAACAAGATAAGCATGGGTATTACAAATCGAATTGGTTCTGTTCCAATTATTTCAGCATGAATTCATTTTTTCTTTTTTAAATTAAAATGTACAAAATGACATATAAAATCATAGCTAATTATTTGAAACAATCAATATTTCTCTGAATTTGTATTGTATATCTATTAATTATAGTAAACTAAATTTAACTATAAATGAGAAAATTACTAAATGAACACACAATGACAGAATAAAGTTTTATTTATGCAAATTTTTGATTGGATTGCGCGAATAGGAAAATTGCTAATTTGCATTAATGCAAACGATCGGCTGAATGTATCTCTATATATTTAACTATTAAATTGAGCTATGTATGAATTATACATGCATTTAAGGTTATTTATCGAGCTATTTAATGAAAAAAAAATCAACTTAACCTACACTTTTTCTTTGTTCATCGTAGAACGACTCAAGACTACTGGCAAGTAAAGACATCAGCATTGGTCAACAAATCAAATCGATGCAATAACAACGATAATTTTACAATTAGCAATATGACGATATATCTTCACCCCAGTGTTTATTTTTCCCATGCAATTCATTAAAAAGAGGTCGTTACTGGAAGTTAATTACTTTTGGAAGTTGGTTTAGCTTAAATATCATTTTATGTCTATATATATCTGGTCCAAATATCCAAGGATTGGATATCAATCTGGATGCTGTTCTAATCTTGATATGATATTAAATATCGCTGCCAAGTAAGGTTAAAAATTAGGACGGAATGTACTGAATCTACCAGAAAAATCATACTTTTAAAATAAAGTCAACAAGATGTGCTATTTGTTACGTCTTATTACTTTTAACACCTGTTGAATTCATAGAAAGTTCATTTCATTTAATTTTGCGGTGCATGAATATTAAAAAATTTCAATAATAAACAATATTAAGGAATTTTCCCAAGCCAGAACAACAACAAATTTTCAGCTTTAAGTTAAACTTTAAAGCTTTTGTATATCTCTTCATTACTGCAGTATTTTTTATTTGCTACAATACGCCAAGGTTTTGCCCCAATATGCTATTAAACGTTAAGAGCACTCAAAAGTTTCGGCGTGATTTCAAATCCGAAAAATGTCTCAATTATACCCTACAATCGTTTACCATGTTTGAAACGTCAGTAAAATAAACATATATCACAAAAATCCGTGTTTTTACAAAGCCAATTAACCATTATCTATTTACTACAAGTTTAAAGAAAAGAGTGATTGACGTTTTTATACAATGAAATAGTTTTATATTATCTAATGAATTTAGTTGATTTGCTTCAACAAGGTAGCTAATTCCTCAGAGACCTTATCACCAACTTCAACAGTTGATTTGTCACCGTGGAGATCGCGGGTATGAAATCCAGAATCTAAAACTTTACGAACAGCTTCCTCAATAGCACGGGCTTCAGTCTCGAAACCAAGAGAATATCTAAGCAACATAGCCGCACTAAGAATTGTAGCAATGGGGTTGGCGATACCTTGACCAGCGATATCAGGGGCAGAACCGTGAATAGGTTCATAGACACCAAGGCATTTACCCTTACCATCAGGAAGACCACTAAGAGAAGCGGAAGGTAACAAACCGAGAGAACCGACAATGACAGATGCCTCATCAGAAAGAATATCACCAAACATGTTTTCAGTTAAAACAACGCCATTAAGACTGGTAGGACGTTGAACCATGGCCATAGCGCATGAATCAACAAGTTGATGATCATATTGTAATTCAGGGAATTCCTTATCCATGGTTTCGGTAACAGTCTTACGCCAGAGACGAGAAGTAGCCAAAACATTAGCCTTATCAACAGAGTGAATCTTACCAGGTGGTGATTGTTTTTTAGCTAAAAGAGCAGCTAATCTGGTAACACGTTCGACCTCTTCTTTAGAATAAGGGAGGGTATCATAGGCTAATTGTAAATAGAATTAGTAAGATTAATTATTTCTCCCACGCTTCGCCTTTAACAACAAGACCTCTTTGTTGTTTAACTGAAAAAATTAATTACCTTTGCCATCTTCACCAGCTTCTTTACGTTCACCAAAGTAAATACCGCCAACTAATTCACGAACAAAGACAAAATCAGTACCTTGAACAACATGATCTTTCAAAGGAGAAAGGCCAGTAAGACTATCAGAAGCAAATGAGACAGGGCGCAAATTAGCATACAAATCTAAAGCTTTTCTGAGCTTCAAGAGACCTTGTTCAGGGCGAGGACCATTACCGATCTGAGCTCCGGGAAGACCACCAACAGCACCCAAAAGAATAGCATCAGCTTGTCTACAAGCATCAAGAGAAGAATCAGGAAGAGGCTCTCCAGTCTTTTCCATGGCATCTAAACCAATTAATTCATATTTGAAATCAAATTCAGCATTGAGAGCTTGAGCTCTGTGTTCGGCAACGACCTTTAAAACTTTGACAGCTTCAGCAACAATTTCGGGACCGACGCCATCACCTGGAAGACACACAATAGAGATTTTTTGAGAAGCCATGATTTATAATTAAGTATTAATTAGAGAAAAAGAAAAACAAAGAAGAAAATTCAATGTTCCTTAAAATACGCCTTCAATAAAATGGAGATTTTAAAAAAAAAATGATTCATGGCCATTGTAGCCAATCATCTAGATGACTCAATGATTGGATGTCTATCAGAGTGACAAAACGTCGAACTAAAAATGTACAGGCTGCCTGAGGTTCAATCTTAAAACATTTAGAGTTCATCTCATTATGCGACTTAGCATCTATTCGTGAGCAAATGTTTCTATTTCGTGTATCGTAATAATGGAGAGGGAGGATATTAAAGAAAAAGTATTGTTTCAATTAAAATTAAATATGCAATTGCTTATTAATTGTATTTAAACGATTAATGTGGTCAAGCTTGTGTATAAATGGAAAGCCTCATTATTTACATTTTACGCAATTTTGGGCATTATTTTGCCCATACC
This sequence comes from Mucor plumbeus, assembly GCA_016758945.1. Lineage (NCBI taxonomy): Eukaryota > Fungi > Mucoromycota > Mucoromycetes > Mucorales > Mucoraceae > Mucor > Mucor plumbeus. The sequence goes on from JAEPRC010000066.1 coordinate 71,777, forward strand.
CGGAGTTGAGGATTTAGAAATGTATTAGTTTTAAAAAAGATTTTATAGGTAAATACATACTAAAACACGAATAAAAAAACCATGAGTATTATTTGAAAATAATTATTAGCATACCAATATTTAGCAAGATATTAAATTAATCTTTAAACATTGTATAATATTATTTGAATTTACAACGTAAAATGTGCTAACAAAAATATAAGTAAATGCGAAAAAAAAATCCTCTGTAGAGTTTTTATGACCAATTGAAATATTTATTAGAATATAAACTATTAAACAAAAATACAAAATTAACAAAGTGAAGAGATATCGTTTATTAACAGAAAATTGAGAGGGTTTATATATTATTTGATTTGAGGGAAATGGTTATATAATTAAACATTGTACAATTGGGATTCGTTATAGTGGGCTAGTGGAGGTAAAAAAAAATGAGTCCAGTATAGCGAATATTCCGTTATAACGAATTAGACGTTCTATATAATAGTACAGTGCCTGGAATATGTATACCAACTGCAGTCAAATACCACTAGTCTTTTACCACACCAAATTTATTAAGTGAACCTTAAATGAGAATTTAAATTTGAATCGTGTCAAATTGTATAATTAGTATTATAATACAAAGCATTCAAGAGCCATCAATCTTTTCCAAATGCTTAATAATTCAAGCTTAGATAAATTACCCCATTAGTAATTCTCTATAGCAACATTTAATAATTACTATAAATGTTAAATATATTTAAGAAATCTGTTCGGCCTTTTCTTTACTTTTAAACTATCTTCAATAAACAATAAGCCTAGAAGAGTTACAATTGTATTTTCCATACTGCTTTTCATAGTTATCAATCTTCAGCGTCAGAAGATTGTTCTATTTCGTATAGCCAACATCATACTATGCGCTTTTCATATATACCTTAGACACTGTTAGATAGATATGTGTTAGTCGCATTATGATATCTATTCCTAAATTTATTTTATATCTCACGAAAAACAAAAACAGGTAAAGTTTTTCTACTTTTTCCTTAGAACTACGTTTCACTTTTCATCCCTAACTTACTTTTTTTTCCACAAAAAAAAACCCCAAGAAAGATTATAAGTTAATATACCCAAGATGTTCAAATTTAATCCAAAAATGAGTATCCAGAAGTATCCTGTTTTGCAGTTGGGTATAGCTTTTTCAGTGCTAATGTTTCATATTTCTACAGGTATTTTAGATCTAAAAACCAAAAACTTCTAGTCTTTATATATCTCTGGGCAACTAAGTTATACTAATACTTTTAGATAAGAAAGATTACATGTTTTGAAGTTCTTTATAATAAATTTAAATACAAAAAATTCTGGGAGCTTTTTTTTCCTTTTTTGACATTTTTTATAGTAGATTTCAAAATATTTGTTAAATTGAGCATTATTTGTTTTTATATTCCTGTTATAGATCTCAGTGAGTTCTATCAGGTCCATTTTAAGTCTTTTACAACATTTATTCTTGTAGAGATGTTCTAAAAATGTGTAGAAAAAAGGATGTCTGGTTTTGTTTCAAAAAGACCAGTATAACCTCGTCCTAAATTTTGGATTTGAAAAAAAAAATTGACGAAAATCTTTTTTTTTTCATGAAAAATGTAGCTAAAAAGCTCATCAATAGATAAACTGATAGATAACGTTAATACGCATTTTATCAATTATTCAAAATTAAAATATGTTCATAAAGATTGGCGTGTAAGTTTAAAAAACCTTCATAATTTTAACTGAATTTTGGGCAACATTCATGTGAAACACTTATTCCAACTTTATTTGGTCAAATACAGAACTTAAAACTGTACAAAAACCATTTAGTACGCTAGCTTAACTTACTTTGCAGTTTATGATCTATTGAACAATTTTGTTTTTTGAATTATTTTTGGACCAATTTGTCAAATCGATTTCGGAGCCCAGTTAGTAAAAGTTTCAAGCTGTAACGTGAAGTCTTTTTTTTTGGTTTTCTCGACAAAAAACCAATACTTTTTGATGAAACAAAAACAACAAAGTAGCTTCCAATAAAATTTATTCTGTAGCTACAAAAAATTAACAACACAATTTTGGTACCCAATCAATCCTAAGCCAACTTAGCCCACATTGAACCAGCGGGCGCCTATATTATTCAAGTATTGAATTGCCACAAGATTTAAGATAAATATTGTTTCAAGAAAAAATGTATAATTTAATAAAGGAACTGGTTAAATTAAATCACACACAAAAACTAAAGAACTTTATTATAAGATGGAAAGCATCTCTTTTATATCCAAACTTCTTTAATTAAGACTAATCTAAATAAGTACATATTTATATATCCAATCAAACCTATGTGATACCATAATTCCATATTGCACGATATTAACTGAGCCTTATAACATATTACACAGCAATACAGAACATGTCCTACTAAACTGTGCCATAATCTTAACCAGGGTAACTACACAGAACTGTGGATGCAACAAGTATTAACTTTTGTATTTTCGAACAAATATTAATGCCCCATAGAGAAAACGTACATTTGAACCTCGATTTAAGGTCCCTCGTTATAACGGAAACCTTGATATAAAGGAGGTTTTTGTATTAACCGAAGACTGGTGGACAAATTTTACAGCTTAAAATCCCTTATTTCGAATTTATATTTAAGGAAACTTTTTCTTTCCACATGTCCCTTATTTTATTATAATATTATTGGCCCCAAAATTAAAAAAAGAACAGTTTTAAGTACAAAATTTTTTTACTAGATGTAAATACTGAAAATGGTTTCTAATCTTTTGAGAAAACCCCATTTAATGTAACTTGATTGTATCTGCATTGTATTTCGGAGTTTTTTATATCGTAAGTAGAAATTTACCATATTTTTAAATATTTTGAAATCTTTGTTATTTGTAGCAACAAAATTTGAAGTAACATAACCAAAACTTGCTAGAATTTTGCTTCATTTACAGGAATAACATCGTTTGTTTCCTCCGTATCGTCAATTTCATCATTACCATCAAAATTTAAGGATGTGGTGTGATTATCTAAGATGCCTTCACTCTTTTCTTAAAGTTGAAGTCGATCTGTGTTTTAAACTTGATTTAAGGGAGGTCCTCAATATAAGGGACTTTTTAAAAGAAACCATGGGCACCCTTAAATTGAAGTCTGACTGTTCTGTAGTACAATTAAGTCGCGTAAATTCATATCGAAAATACAATTTAATGCTATGTCAAAAGTGGACTAATTTGACTTTACATTGATTAACTTTTCGGTCAATATCTGAGATACTCTCATATGAGCGTATTGATAACCTTATGAGCCTATTGACCATCTCATTTGAGTACATCCATGTGCTCTGAGAGCATACAGGAGGTCAGAGTGTGTATGTTGGAATACTTTTTACAACGTTGAGCTAAAGATTGCACCAAAAAAATCCCTTCAAAAAACAAATTTAATACATATCAGGCTCGAATTACGGGACCTGGATTATCAAACTCCGTTTTATGCGGACTTTATCGTAAAATACCGAGAAAATATCCCCAAAATCTACTTTTCAGTTGATAACTCTTGCAATTTTAAAGCAATCTCAAAGAATAATATTTCAAAACAAATATATAAAGAAGAAAAATAAATCTAGCAAACACCTCACTTAATCTCATATATTATTTATAAATCTATTTCCATTGAAAACGTACAAAAACGCAACTTCGATGAAGTGTTACTCGAGATAGCAGCCGTTTAAGCATATAGTTTATAAGTCAAAAATGATTCTTTTTTCATTTAGTTTTATCATATTTTATTATAAAATTAATCTAAAAAAAAAACATCAATTTTTCCTTGTATACCCTCGTCCAAAATTTGACTTTTTCGAAGAAAGCTAATAACTCTGTGAAAGATAGAGCTAGAGTGACAAATAGTGTCTCAAATGATAGATATTTTTTTGCGTTACTTGTCTGTAGCACTAACTTTAAAATTTAACTATAAAAGTATTTTTAAAATCACTAAAAACTGATTTTTATGTTTTTGCTTTTTTTACAAAATTTTTGGTGATACATGTTTTCAATAAATATACCATCAGATACAAAATTAAATTTTATGTTGAGGTTACTTAATAAATTTAGCCAGGTTACTATACATGTTTGTTGTCAATTTTGCATTTTAAAAATTTAGGATCGCTTTTGTCCAATTTTTTTATCATCAGAAAATTTCGAATTTAAACTGTCGCCACACCTGAGATGTATGAAAGTTCAAAGAAAATTCGCCAAAGTTATTATTTTTTTGCAATACAATGGTATGTAGTGGATGTTTAAATTAGAAAATATAGTACTGTAGTTGCAAATGGAACAAGTCATCGTTGTAAATTGAAGCAGGGTAGTAAAATAGTTTTGTTCAATTCAAATACCTTAATTGGATTTACAAAAGTTTCTTGTGTATTTATGAGGAATGAGGAATTACATTATTTATTAAATTCAAGGAGAACAAATTCTTTGAACATCTCGTTATTTGTGATTTTTATCATTTTAATTATGCAATATGTTGCATGGCAACGGTGAATTTCATTAAATTCACACAATAACATTTTTTACCTCTCACTCAAATATTACACTAAATACAAATATACTACTACAATCCAGAAGAAAATTAACATTTTCTCAAATTGTTAATGTGTATATGTATTATAATGAAACACACTTTGCCACGTCTTTTTATAAACGGGATTGCTTCCATACGTATAACAGCGGCAAGCATTTTACAACAATTACATGTTACGCGAATTAATTTTAATACTTAGACTATATTAATAGTGAATTATTCTTAAAGTTTATAAATAAAAATACAATTTAAAAAAGACAATAATGTATTAGCTTTTCCAACTGTATATAAAAAACTAAAAGAAGTCTGAAGTTTATTAAGATATAAAAGTATGGGTCTTTTATATCAGTTCATTATTTACTACTGAGAATATAACTATAGAACCAATAGATCAATATGATAAGTATTTATCCATATTGATTTAACAAATCAGGAAAACAATATGTTGAGTGCTTTTCCTAGTTGACATGTTTCAAGTTTAGTATTTGTCTTGTTCTTGTTTAATTTGTTGATGGAAGGTCCGTGCCTGGAGATCTAATTATACTAATAGCGCCGCCTATTAATATTGAGTTTGACATGAGTTAATTGTGCTACTGAGCCGTATGGAAAAGTAGAATATCCGTAGTTGATACTTCTTTCTGAAGTATTGGTTATACTATGGATTTGCCCAAGCCACAATTATAGTATCTTGACTATCAGGTTAGGATGTAGATTTGTAGAAGGTAACATGGAATACAACAAATAGGTAAAATTGCATTGAAAACAAAGACGATAATAGTAATGTTATAATTTTAATTACCAAATTATATTCATTCTGTAAGTACAATATGTGAAAGGGACAAAAAAAAGGGACAAAAATGTAAGGTAAGCTTTAATTGAGTGAGATATCTGCTACATGCATAATAGACAATTTATTTTTTGGCTTGGTAATATAAAGTTGTATTTAGACATACAGTCAAACCTCGATATAAGGTCCCTCAATATAATGGAAAAACCTCAATATAAAGGAGGTTTTTGTATCATGGATTAAGAATGTGGTGTGATTATTTAAGATGCCTTTATTTCTTTCTTAAAATTGAATTCGATCTGCGTTTTAAATTTGATTTAAGGGAGGTCCTCGATATAAGAGACTTTTTGAAAGAAACCACGAATGCCCTTAAGATACATTGTAAGAGAATATTGTATAGAAAACAATCAAACATATAAATATAAAAGAGGTATAGCAGTAAACTGGGATACGACAACTTACTTTACAATTTGTAATTAGTTCAGATGGACTTTATCTCAATTTCAACTATCTTTTTTCAAATCCAAAAAATGGTATTTCTAAGCTATCCTTTTTTTTTTTTTCTTTTTTTTTTTTTTTTAGTTATGAAAATGGCTCTATTATATAGAATAGGCTATGGATACGTTACTACTACTGAAAATAGTAATACAGAATCTTCTCAACCAAAAACATGAGGCTCTAATAGTTAATTCCATAAGTTTTTTTATTTTTGTTTATATAACCTGCCGAAAATTGCCATCACTGCCTAAAATGCAACTAAAGGAATCTTCACGCAGAGCTACTTTTCTTTTTTAACCTAAATAAATTATACAATAAGCAATATCTAAAAGGTATTTACACCTAACACTATGGCCGTCCGGATGTTCTCAGATGAGACTGTCGACGCTCTCATATGAAAGCATCTCAAATATTGACTGAAAAGTCAATTAATGAAAAGTTAGAAAATAGTATTTTCAAATATAAATTCTTTTTTCTTGGTTAATTACAAGCTTTTTTAGTGTGAAGCATTATTATGTACTTCAAATATTTCAAAAGATATGCGTATTCAAAATTTTGAAGCCTCGAATTTGGTGTGACCACGGGAGCATCGATGTTCTTTAAAAAGAGCATCTATTTGTACTTTATTTAAATTTGATATTCAAATATTTCGCTTTATACTATTATTATTTCTCGATGAATATACCTGAAAATTAAACCAAAAATTGGCTATTATGAAAACACTACTCGTATTATCAAGTGTACATAGGTTATAGATCAAATAATAAGCTTTTAAAGAATAGCCTTAAACTTTTTTTTATCAATTATATGTAGCAATTAGTACAACCGTTTTGTAAAGTATTTAACATATCAAAATAATCAAGAATAAAAGAATAAGCGCTGACAATATTGGTGAAGGGACAAAGTTTTATTTATTATTAGGTATTCCAAAATTACGAAGGGTTACATATTCAAAGGTGCTGAAATTGTATATAAAAGGAGGGTTTATTTCTTATAAGAGAGACCTCCAGTCTTAACTTTATAATAAAACCTACCGCTATCTAGTCGACTTTCCTTGTTTTTTTTTTATAATTATTTTGTTTTTCCGTGAATATCCATATTATCATTGTATATTCCACAGATGCAATACATTGAGAATATTTTTTTATGCATTTTTTAGGGTATCTCTACGAAAAATTAATATTTTTAAAAAAACTTAATTGCAAATGATAGAGCTCACTGAGAGATATAAAGGAATTAAAAATAACTGCTGCTCAATCTAACGCATACACTGAAATTTATCACAAAAAATGTCAAAAAAGGAAAAAAAAAGTATCCAACATTTTTTTATGCATAAACATGTTATAAAGAGCTTCAGAACAAGTAAATTTAATTATTAAAAGTGTCAGTATAAATTAATTTTCTGTAGAGATATGAGAGCTTAAAGTTTTTAATTTTTATTTTTTTATAGGGAAATAAGTTTTTTATTAAAATTATTTCATTGTTTAATGTCATACTAGGGAGTTCTTAATTTTTAATAATAAAATACATGTAAAAATCTGAAACATTAGCACTGAAAATGTTATATCAGCTGCAAAAAATAGGATATTTTTTGGATACTTGTTTTTGGATTAAAGGGGAACATCTCAGGTACGTTAACATATAATTTTTTTTGGTGTCATTTTACGGAACAAAAAAGTAAATTAGTGGTGAAAAGTGAGACCCAGTTTTTAAGGAAAAAGCAGTATGTTCTACGTGCTTTGAGACTTTCGCAAGATATAAAATAAATTTACGAATATGTAGCATAATGCAACTAACTCTTATGTATTTAACGAAGCCTAGGGTATATATAGAAATTGCCTAGTATGAGGTTGGCTATAGAAAAGAAAATATGTTCCTGATATTGAAGATTGAAAACTATAAAATTCAAAAATTCAATTTTCGAATTTCGCTCGAGCAAGCACTTACAAAAAAATACACGGATTAACTTATGGACTGTAACTATTTACCTTCTACAATAAGAATAATATCAAAGACTATATTTATTATTAGAAAATGTTTCGTAAAAAAGGAAAAAGTTAAAGACAAAGGCACATCTTAGTACATTGTAGCAACAAAAACTACTCTAGTAAGTACAATATCCTGCAAGTTTCTTGTTTTCTGCATGTAATTTAGTATTATTTTGGTGTATTAGCATTATCATTAGCAAGTAGACCTAGTAAAACTTCTATTACTAAGCCTAACTCACAAGTAAAAGTTTTTAAAGCCCAGGCTTTATTAGCATTTATCTCTGTTTTGTATTTGATTTATTAAACTAGGCACCTATAGCAGGTACAACTTAACAAAGCGTCTTAATATCAAATATATTTAATCTTCATAGTGTATTAAAAATATAGTTATAGCCTTACTATCTAAGTATCTAGCAATCCTATGAGAGAGTATAGCTCTAGGTATGAAGAAATGTGCCATTTTATTGAAAATCACGTTGTACTTCAAATACCGCATTATGATTTTTAAAAAATAGTTGTTTTATGCCACTACCCAACCCATCTTGAAACTTGTGTGGGAAGGAACAAAAGATATACAGATGATCAGTAACCAATTCCATCTGTGAATTCCCATCTTAATGAATAGAACGAAAGAGATTAAAAGCCTTTAAATTTAAATTTCATGTTTAAGCATTTGATGATTTGAGGTTAATGGGTACTAATTTAAAACACTTTTTAATCAAATAGTAGATGAAATAATTTTTTTATAGTGGGTGAAGTGTATACAAAAGGGCGAGAATGGGTTATATACTAAAGGAAAAGAAAATACTCTATTTTTCTAATAAAATAGGTGAAAATGTTTGTAATAAAATAATTTTAACAGTAAATTTAGTTTTTGCCAGCATTTTCAGGTCTAAGTTGACGAACAGTTTTGCCAGTTCTCCAAATTTCTGATTCACGAATTTCCTTGAGTTCTTCCTCAAGCTTTTCACGGTAATCAGCCTTGGAGTTGCGATCGAGAGAACGAGCAGTTTCGGAACCATCCTTGACAGATCTGTAAAGATCTTCGAAGACAGGCTTGGAAGCAGCATGGAAAGGCTTCCACCAATCAAGAGCACCACGCATGGCAGTAGTAGAACAGTTAGAGTACATCCAATCCATACCACGTTCACCAATCAAAGGATAGAGAGATTGAGTAGCTTCCTCGACAGTCTCGTTGAAAGCTTCAGAAGGAGAGTGACCATTGGCTCTCAAAACTTCATATTGAGCTTGGAACAAACCTTGGATAGCACCCATCAAGACACCACGCTCACCAAATAAATCAGAGTAAACTTCCTTTTCAAAAGTAGTTTCATACATATAACCTGAACCAATTCCGATACCTAAAGCAATGGTACGCTCCTTGGCATGACCACTAGCATCCTTATAGACAGCGAAAGAAGAGTTAATACCACGACCTTCTTGGAAAAGACGACGAACAGTGAAACCGGAACCCTTGGGGGCAACGAGAATAACATCAACACCCTCGGGAGCCTCAATGTGAGTTTGATCGTTATAAACAATGGAGAAACCGTGGGAGAAGTAAAGAGTCTTACCAGGAGTCAAAAGAGGCTTCATTTGAGGCCAGATTTCGGTTTGGTAAGCATCAGACAAAAGGTTCATAACAACAGTACCCTTATCAACAGCATCCAAGACAGGGAACAAATTCTTTCCAGGAACCCAACCTTCTTCAATGGCTTGTTGATAGGTCTTACCTTCACGTTGACCAATGATGACATTGACACCATTGTCACGCAAGTTCAAAGCTTGACCACGACCTTGAGGACCGTAACCGAGAACAGCAATGGTATCGTCCTTAAAAGTTTCGAGCAACTTTTCCTTGGGAACATCAGAACGTTCATAAACAGTTTCCTTTGATCCACCAAAATCAAGAGTCTTCATACCACGAGATTGCATAGTAGGAACAATCTACATATTTTTTATAATTATTAATTTTATAAATATAATTTAAAAATCAATAAAAACTTACAGTAGTAGCCTTGAGGAAAGATTGCTTGATAGCAGGTCTGGCAGCAGCCATGACAGTGGGGCGAGCCATAGTGGCAGCTCTACGAAGAGCAGTAGCAAAGACGCGAGAAGACATTTTTAATTGAATTATAGTTTAAAAAAGGAAAAAGAAGAGAAAAGTAAAATGAAAATGAGAGTGATTTTATATAAGAATCAGGTAACTTTAAATGCTGATCTTCTATTCGTGTGTTCCCTAAGCTATTATGATTCATTGATAAATACAACATTTGTCTTGGTTGAAAGGATCATAAGTTACTTGCGTTTTAAACAACCTACCAATGAGGTTGGATGTGTGTAGAGTGTGATACATTTTGAATCAGCCTCTCCGATTGGCTTAATCAAACTTTATGTGATCTTGAAGGGAAATGTAGATGGTTTTTTTGCAAGCCGCATATAGGCTAAATTTAAGTTATTTAGTAATTATTATTACGATAACCATGCTAAGAGCCAATTCTGATGGTTGCCATGGTTGAATGTGTTGCAGAAAAAACTATGCATGATGGTTACCATGGCAATCACTGTTGATTTATCCTGGACATATATTTCTGTAATTCATGTATGTATAGAAAAAATAGGAAATAATCTAAGAAAATAACGGATTAGTCGTTGAGAATATTTTATACGCTTTCTGCATCAATTTACGAAAATTGTTTATATGGGATGGCATGTAAACAAATAAAGCAAAATTTATTATGTAAAAATCAATATTCTAAGTGCTTTTTTAGAATTCTTTTTGCACTACTTTCCTAATTTATATAACATAATTTATTTGAAGATTAAAGTCTTGTTCATCCTCAATCCCTAGAGATTTTTAATCCTGGCTATTTTTCACAAGTAAACAACACAAACAACTCGATGAAATTAAGGTTTTGTAGCCAGAATTCCTTAATGAAGGAGGTAACCCAATTGATATGATAAAGGAGAGCTCCGATTGACCCCACATTTGGTTTGGTGTGAGCAAATGGGAATCATACTGATTATCAGCCAATCAAACGGATAATTTTGTGTTATCTTGTTATGCTATGCAATTGACCAAAGAGCCTGATTTGATTGGTTTGACTCACAATATATCCCTAAAGCAGAAGATTATTATTCATTTGCACATGTTTGCAAGCAATTTGAATGGATTTAAGATAATAGTATAATATTAAATAATGCTCAGATATATTCAATAGGCATCTAATGATATTATAGGAAGATTCCAAGTAAAATAGAAGACTTCAAACAGGACATCAATCGTAAACTGATGGCTCTGGTTTGTATTGACTCATTGCTTTTGATTCGCCGGCATAAAAGATGATTCGTCCTACACATAAACGTTAATTTTTTCTTCACTCTAGATCTTTTTTCTAATCAAAAATTGATATATAAGAATCTAATACTTTTTCCTTGCTTCTCTTTTTCTTCTTTTCTCTCTTTTTTTTTCATTGAATTTCTTGAATAGAAAATTATATCTTGATTTAATTACATCAAAGATACAAAATTATAACATTACATTGCACTATATTTTTCCATTATAAAAGTTACATTTAAAATGCTTGCATCTTCAGCAGCGAGAAATTCAGCAAAATTATTTAGCTCATCATCTTCTAGAGCTACTGTTGGTCTTTACCGCCATAGAGCTGTCATTGCTTGTGCTGGTATTCATACTACACATAAAACGAAAAGTGCTGTTGCATCACCGTAAGTTTGCTTTCTTTTTTTATGCAATTGAATAATTCATCAATTAACATCTTTCAATTTGGCTATTATAGAACCATCTCACATTCAGATCGCTCTGCTATTGCAACTGAAAAAGCTCCCAAAACTGTTCAACCTCTCAGTAATAAAAAATCTCAAGCTGTGGAAATGGATGATTCCTTTGTTGGAATGTCTGGTGGTGAAATTTTTCATGAAATGATGTTAAGACATGATGTTAAACATGTCTTTGGCTACCCTGGTGGTGCTATTCTTCCAGTTTTTGATGCTATTCATGAATCGGAATACTTTAAATTTATTCTTCCAAGACATGAACAAGGTGCTGGACATATGGCTGAAGGTTATGCCAAAGCAACGTATGTAGATCTCTTTTTTTTTTTTTTTTTTTTTTATACATGTTTTATTTTAGTGCTAACTTTCTCTTTACATGTATATATATATATATTAGTGGTAAACCAGGTGTTGTCCTTGTAACTTCTGGTCCTGGTGCAACAAATGTTGTTACTGCAATGGCTGATGCTCTTGCTGATGGTATTCCTCTAGTTGTCTTTTCTGGTCAAGTTCCTACAACTGCTATTGGTACTGATGCTTTCCAAGAAGGTATGTTTCATTTTTTAAATATTTTAAAATCAATATTTTGACATTTTTTTTTATTAGCTGATGTCGTTGGTATCACTCGTGGTTGTTCCAAATGGAATGTCATGGTTAAGGATATTGCAGAACTCCCTCGTCGTATCAATGAAGCATTTACTATTGCTACAAGTGGTCGTCCTGGCCCTGTTCTTGTTGATCTTCCCAAGGATGTCACTGCTGGTATTCTTAAACGTCCTATCCCTACTACTGCATTGATTCCTCAACGTCCTTCTTCCATTCCCAATACTGCTGTTGGTGCTTTTACTGAAGAAGCTCGCTCAAAGCCTCATCCTGTTTTATCTCGTGCTGCTGATTTGATTAACAATGCTAAGAAACCTATCATTTATGCTGGTAATGGTATTTTTGGTCATCCTGATGGTCCTAAATTCTTGGCCGAACTTGCCAACAATGGTAACATTCCTGTTACCACTACTCTTCACGGCCTTGGTGCATATGATGAAATGGATCCTAAATCCCTTCACATGTTGGGTATGCATGGTTCTTGTTATGCTAATTTAGCTATGCAAAATGCTGATGTTATTATTGCTCTTGGTGCTCGTTTTGATGATCGTGTCACTGGTCATGTTCCTACTTTTGCCCCTGAAGCAGTTAAAGCTGCCAAGGAAGGTCGTGGGGGTATCCTTCATTTTGAAATTATGCCCAAGAATATTAACAAAGTTGTTGATGCCACTGAAGCCATTGAAGGTGATGTTACAGAAAATTTAAAGAAGCTTGTTCCATTTATCAAGAGTACTCCTCGTAAAGAATGGCTCAATCAAATCACTACTTGGAAGAATGAATATCCTTTTTACTACGAAAAAGCAACCAAGGATGATCAAAAGTTAAAGCCTCAACAATTGATTGAAGAACTCGATCGTCAAACTAGACACGTCAAGGATAAGGTTACTATCACTACTGGTGTTGGTCAACATCAAATGTGGACTGCACAAATGTTTAGATGGAATACTCCTCGCTCTTTCATTACATCTGGCGGTCTCGGTACTATGGGTTATGGTCTTCCTGCTGCTATTGGTGCCAAGGTTGCAAAGCCTGATAACATTGTTGTCGACATTGATGGCGATGCCTCTTTCTCTATGACCGCTATGGAATTAGCTACTGCTGCTGAATTCAACATTGGCGTTAAGGTTTTGTTGATGAATAACTCATTCCAAGGTATGGTGAAACAATGGCAAGATCTCTTTTATAAGGAAAGATATTCCGGTACTGTTATGAAAAATCCTGATTTTGTCAAACTTGCTGAAGCCATGGGTGTCAAGGGTATCCGTGTTACTAAAGCATCAGAAGTTGAAGCCAAAATGAAGGAATTCTTAGAACATGATGGCCCTGTTATTTTAGATGCTGTTGTTTGTAAGGAAGAAGTTCTTTTCCCTATGGTTCCCGGTGGTAAGCCTTTACATGAGTTTATGCTTCATCCTACCATTGCCGCTCGCCAGAAGAAGGATTAAATTTATTAAAAATGTCAGTTTTATATCCATTCTCTCTACCATATGCTTTCCTATTTATAATCTCCCCGGCATTTCCCCATACAAGCAACAACTAAAAAAAAAAATCATTTATTTTTTCAAAAAATCATTCTTTTTTGCATTTACTACTTTTTTTAACTATGAATATGTCCAAAAATTGCAAAAGAAAAACTGTAATTATTACTATTATATACTTTTTATTATCATCAATTAAAAAAAAAGAGGCTATTTCCTTTCTTAATACTATACATATTTATTTACTGTTATTAATTTTCCATGCATCTAACCATTGCTTGACTCGATCTACATTGCTTTCCATATCATCCACTGTATTACTAGTAAGTTCAACTACAATCTCGGGTGCGTAAGATTCGTGTGCTGTCTCCAAAACAACTTGCATAATTTCACATTCCATATTTTCATCGATTTTACGTTTATTATATCCTCTATAGATATATTTAGAAATTGATAAATTAATGATAGTTTTATAAAGTATTACCTTTTCACCATACGATCATATAAACTAGATGTATCAGCACGAAGTACAAGTACGAGATCAAACCATCTCTCAGGAAATATCTCACAAGTGTGGAAATCTACAACTTTACCACCATCCTTTAGTAATTCCTCCAATTCATCCAAGAGCTATAAAGTAAATTAATATTAGATTGGAAAATTGTGTAAAACGTTCTAAAAAAATGCAATCGTATTTACTTTATCCTCATCTAAAACATGGGTATCAAATTCTTCAAGGTAGCCCTCATGGAGTTGCTTTGATTTCACAATGTCACCAACATTAACATGCTGTAAACCAGTAGCTTCTGCGATCATTTCGCTAGTAGTAGTTTTACCAGTACCAGGAGTACCGGTAACCAAGATATTAGGTAAGGTGCGATCCATATTTAATGTGTAATTGAAGAGAGAGAATGAGAGATTGTCAGAAAAAATTTTCATCTGCCAAGGACATTGATGATATTAAGGGTCCGCCCTAACTCATCTATGAGCATACTTTTAGTAATACCATGATGTATCACTACGATATCATATGTAGAAATATCTGCAGAAGGTTGAGAGACTGTAAGAATTATATTTGTTTTAAAACTTCATAAAATTCTCGGCTCGCTCATAAAAATAAATGGTAATTTAGTTCATGCAATGTTGATGTTGATTCAGCGAAATAGGCTCGAGGTTTAAAATGTATTTTCAAAATAATCTGTAATTAGGGACCAAAATAAAAGGAAGCTCTATGGTAGTAAAACGCCGAGAATCTTTTTATACATGCAATACAGTTTCTGGTACACAAAGCTTAATAATAGAACTACATTACATTGTTCACCCACTCACACAGACACGTCTTGGTCCTGTTTAGCCGTGACATCATTTGCATTCATTTAAGGCGGGATTGTAAACAGCTAATCTTCCTTTCCTTGGAAGAGTTTCCTCCTTTGCTTTGGTTTCTCTTTTCTTCTCTCTTTATTGTACGCACGCACAAGCTAAAATATAAAAAATGTCGATGGCTGTAAGGAGAAAAACAGAACAAAATGATAAATCTTAAATCTTACATTTGAATATCTTGTTGTAGAGTCTCTTTGGTTTATCTACTCCAGTAGATATTGAAGTTATTTTCTCAAATGAAGAGCAAAGAAAGCATATGGAAGTTAAGGTTGAGAAGGATAAAAAGGAAAATCACCCTGTTTTTCTCGATGGAGAAACTGTTGGTGGAAAGGTAAGAAATCGCTGTATTTATGCACTTGTCAGACGAATAAACTATTTAACTTGTTTTCATAGGTTAATATAAGCTTAAAAGACGGAAAAAAATTAGAACATAATGGTATCAAAGTTGAATTTATTGGTAGCATAGGTAAGCTTGATTAATAAAGTGTAAATCAAAAATAATATTTATCAAAAATGTCCTATAGAACTCTTCTACGACAAAGGAAAATCACACGAGTTTTTGACTTTATCTCAGGAACTTGCTGCTCCTGGTGAGTTGCGTCAAAATGCAGCCTTCGAATTTGAATTTAAAAACGTCGAAAAGCAATATGAATGTTATAACGGTATCAATGTAAAGCTTAGGTAAATTAGTTTTGATCATATAGCAATGTTTAGTTTCCATGACTGACCAAGATATGGCTATTTGAATACAACTCAGATATTTTGTCCGTGTTACCGTTGCTCGTCGCTTAGCAGACATAATTCGTGAAAGAGATATGTGGGTAAACTCTTATAGAATGCCTATCGAGGTTAATAATTCTATTAAGATGGAAGTTGGTATCGAAGATTGTCTTCATATTGAATTTGAATATAACAAATCGAAGTAAGTTTGTGCTTTTCCAGTCGATGCTTTTTATATTAACTTACATTTATATGTAATAGATACCATTTAAAGGATGTCATTGTTGGAAAGATTTACTTTTTGTTGGTTCGTATTAAAATTAAAACTATGGAACTCTCTATCATTAGACGTGAAACAACTGGTGCTTGTAAGTTTTATGCATAATTTGTGTGTGTGAAATATTGGAAATTAATACTATTTATCATAGTGCCTAATGTGTATAATGAAAGTGAGACTATCACCAAGTTTGAAATTATGGATGGAGCACCTGTTCGAGGTTTGTAGAGTAGAAAATGACTGATGTGGAATTATAAATTTACTAAAGTTTGCATTATTTTATATTCTAGGTGAGACTATCCCAATTCGTCTTTTCCTTGGCGGTTTTGAATTAACACCTACATTCAGAGGTTTGTGATTAGTGTATATGTATTTCATAGTTGAAAATTAATATTATTTTGGATAGATGTCAACAAGAAATTCTCTACAAGATATTACTTGAATTTAGTTTTAATTGACGAAGAAAACAGACGTTACTTTAAACAACAAGAAATCACTTTGTTTAGACGAAAGGGTAATGCGCTCGAACAAATAATTGCAATTGATAGATTACTTACAATTCCATATTCTTAGTTGACGATGGTTACCCTCCTGATGATGAAGAGTAGATTAGAAAAGCTTAAAAAGGAGCATACAACAACTCAAATCACATAAAAAAAAAGGAAAAAAAAATAACATATTGTTTCTTTTTCCATTGACCATGTAACAATAATATTATAACACTTTTTCACTTATTGTATTCAATTTTTTAAACTTTTACCACTCCCTCTTTTACACTCACACTAAACCATATATTTCTATAATATTATTACTTTGCCTCAACCTCATTTATTATTCCCTTATAAACGTTTTTTTTTTATTATTATTATTATTTTTATTTTTATTATTTTTTATTATTTTTAAAGTATACTAGTCGCTACATACAGCGTAAATTAGTGATGAGATTAATATTAACTTCTTGGAACTAGTGCGATTTAGTGTTGAATAGCGTCCAAACTATGTATTCCCTTTATATATGATTGAATGCATTTCAATAATTATACCTCGAATCTGCTGTCAGATATATATATACAACTGTCGATACTCAGTCGTGAATTTCCAAGCTTTTCTAAACTGAAATGCTTATTCGTACATACCGAAAAGACTTTTATGTTGGTATGTAGTATTTAAAGCGGCTTATAATAAATAAAGAGTAACTTAGAAGATGTGTTTTAATAAACAATCCGTAATCAACTACTATATAAAATTAGAAACAGGGTAGTCTTAGTTTTTATAAAATTCAATGAATAAAATATATTTTATAACAAGTTGTCAATGAATAAATTAAGCGCTTTTAACTGCTTATCGTTAAATATAGCCAACAAATGAGCAAAATCTCGGCTTAAAGCAATAATCATTCGTTAATTAGTCTTTTTGGTAATACAACAATTTTGTCGATTTGATGAGGGGTAACTATGCAACTCTACGATCCGCAGATCAACCCACTGCTTGAATATTTAATTTCAATTTTTAACACGATATATCTCGACAAAATAGTAAGCTATAGCAATGTCACGGGTACTTGAAAAATAGTTGTTAGATCATTTTCTATCATATATTATAGTTTCAAGTGATATGAAGAGCTTTTTTTTTTTTCAAATGTCAAAAATAAGCATGATTTAGTATATTTTCACTGAAAAAGATGGCATGAAGGCTAGGCAAGTTCTCAACTTTTAATTTATGTAGTAGTACTCATCTATAAATGTTTATTTTATTTTGTCTCGCCAAAAAAACGCTAATTTTTCGCAGAAAAAATTGGTATAAGAATAATGGATTGATTTTCAATATTTTTCGCTTGTAAACGCTCATCCTCCCTAATCGGGAAAACAAAAGAATGGGGGAAAATTGAACGTCTTTACGGAAAATACGGCTACAAACTGCAAATAAATACTTAAAGTGTAGACAGTTTTGTTGTGAATTATGTGAAAATAAAATATTTCAAAAATTTATTTGAAAAAATTGTACGTTTTGACTAAAAACCCTAAAATTTGATATTGAATTTGCTAAGAATTTTGTGAAAAAAGTATTTTTGAAAACTACACAGATCGATTTAGAATTAAAAACTGAGCCTAAAACATTCGATTTACATGTCAAACTTGCTATGTATTTTTGAGAGTTATTAAACGTTTTAGCATTTTCATAGATTTTTTCCATTTGAACTCCACTATGGAAAAAAACCGCAAAAATAGCAATTTTAAAATTTGCAGTTATTTATTTCTTTACATAACATTGTTATAAATTTACACCTTTCCAATAACATCTTCCCGTAAAGCAGTTTTTGCAGCGATTGTCATAGTAGTTTTTTCAGAAAAGTTGTACTTTGTATCTTATTTTACATCGTTTTTCCTGTGATGCTCTTTTTGGATTTAAACTCAGTCAGATGTAAATATCTGCTTTTACAATTTTACATGGTCAGATTCAAAATTGGAGCGTGCCCTTATTTCAATAGATAATCAGGAAATAAAAAATGCAAGGCTACACTTGAGTTGCTACAGAATACTGCTATAAGGCCCATTATTTCCATTCATTTCAATTATTCAATTCGTATAAAGGCATCGAAGTCGACACATTGGTTTTCCCCCGTGCAGTAAATAACGAAATTGTTTACTAAAATAAAGAAATATATAAAAATAAGTGCAGTAGAAATACAATTGTAACCCGTTGAAGTTTTATTACAAAAGAGTTCTGAAGATTTGAAATAATTGAAAAAAGTATTATGAGGATTTTTATTATTAGTAATTTAGGAGTTTAATCACTGATTGCAGCAAAATGAGAAAATAAAAGCTTTAAAAAGATACAGTTTAAATTTTTTATTAAAAATATGGATAATGTGCAATAAGTCTATATTTCTACTCTATTTATATTACTTGTAATTTCATTATGTCTGGCAGTTTGTACTGTAATTGTCAGTGATCTGTCTGAATTAGGAATTACGGGATTACCAATTTAGAGTATTATTTGTTAAAACATAATGCTTATCATGCAGATCAGACCATGCTACATTCCATGCGTCTATTTATGCTTTTTACTGAACCACAAAAGTATGATTCTATTTTACTAATGCGATTTTTATATGTTCATTCTTTTGATAAATTTTTAGTTTGTTGTCCATGCTTTAAGGTTTTTATATTGAGCTTCTTGATCCACATAGTCAAGGCTATCCTTTAATGTCTGTTTTTTGACATATTTGTTAATGATCCACATAGAGCAACCCTTACTTTGGTCTACGTGTTTTTTTGGTTTATTTTATGATTCTACTTGTTTCTATTTTTATAATTTAGTTTATTTATTGTAGTATGTTACGGTACTCATACTATTCATATTTAATACTCACTTTACAAACTTTATCTGGTTTGGTTAAAGTTACAGTGATTTATCAAAAGGTAAACGGATAAAATTATTCAAATGAAAAGGTGATACCGTTTTAATTATTATGAGCTTATAGAGAGGGTTTATATACTAATTTGATAAGAGAATTAAATGTAAGTGATATATAATATAATTAGAATGAACATGTGGATATTGTGTGAATATAATAGAATCATGCTTCTATAGTCCCATAGTAGCATGATGATAAACGCACGGAATAGGCATATAAAACGAGCCGAGCCAGTTTTACGCTACCAAGCTTTTTTCGAGGTTCGTTGAAATTAAACGAGCTTTTGACTTCTTTTCAAAAAGCTCAAATGTGGCAGAAGTGCTTTATTTTGTCTGTCAAGAGACAAATGACTAAAGTAAGGCAAACTTATAATGTTTAGTAGTATTATATCATTTACTAGTTGTCATAAAATGTAAATAACACAAAGCTCGTATCTTTCAAAAGAGCTTTTGGAAAAGTAGTCAAAAGCTCGTCTTCCTCAAATGAGCTTTTTTGAAAACTCGGCTCGAGCTCGTGTAGTACAAGGCTCGACTCGTCTCACGAGTTTTGACCAAGCTTGACTAAAGCTCGGCTCGTCTTTAATGGTTAGCATGGAATGCAGCATTGTATGATTTGCATGTCAAAAATTATGGTTTGACAAATGCTCTAAACTGGCAATTCGGTAACTCCTAGTTCTGATAGATCATACAGTCTAATATTAGCAAAGCTTTACCAACGCTGTTTAATACTTGAAAAAATTATACTCCATATTTTAAAATGAATTTTGTGTTTTTTTTTGTAGATACCTGCTTGAGCAAAATTTGAATTTTCATAGCTTTCAAACGTCAATGTCAAAAACTTGTTCTCTTTTCTATAACTAACCTTATACTAACCACTTTTTATACACACTCTAAACGCTGTTAAACAGATATGAGTTAGGTATGCTATGCTGCTAATCTCAAGATTTATTCTATGTCTCACTAGAGCTTCAAAATTACTTAAGATTCACTGCTTTTTTTAAAAACCGAGTCTCATTTTTCATCCCTGTTTTACTTTTTTTTCTCACAAATTAATACCAGAAAAAAATTATATGCCAATGTACCTGAGATAACCAACTTTAATTCAGAAACAAGTATCCGAGAATATCCTATTTCTTGCAGTTGTTTTAATGTTTTTCATTGCTAATGTTTCAGATTTTACAGGTATTTTACTAGTAAAAATTAAAAACTTTAAGCCCTCATATCTCCACAAAAAATTAAGCTATGCTAATACTTTCTGATAATAAAAATTACTTGTTTTAAAGTTTTCTATAGCATAATTAAATATGAAAAAATTTTGAGCACTTTTTTCTTTTTTCCTTTATTTTGACATTTTTTGTAATAGATTTCAAAATATGTATCAAATTAAGTAACAGTTGTTTTTTATTTATACTATAAAGCTTAATAAGCTCTGTCATGTCCATTTTAGTATTTTTAAAAATATTAATTTTTCGTCGAGATAATCTCAAAATGCTTAAAAAAAGAACATTCTTAATTTAGCATCCAAAAAAGACGAGTATACCCTCCTTTCAAAATCTGGATTTGAAAAAAAATTGACAAATATCCTCTTTTCTCTACGAAAAATGTAGCTAAAAGGCTCGTCAATAGATAGATAAATAGATAATTCTGCTGTGTATTTTACCAATTATTTAAATTTAAAACATATTTATAAAAAGTGGCTTATATTTTCAAAAAACCTCTAAAACTTTAATTGCATTTTACCCAAAATTTAATGTGAAACATCTGTTCAAATTTTAATTAATCAAATGCATATTTTTAAGCTATACAAAAACCATTTATTACGTTATCTCGACTTGTTTTGCAGTTCACGAGCTATTGAGCGATTTTGTTTTTTGGATCATTTTTGGATCAATTTGTCAAATCAATTTTGGAACTCAGTCAGTATAGGTTTTATGCTGTAATGTGAGCTATTATTTTGATTTTCTCGATGAAAAACCAATATTTTTTGATGAAACAAAAACGGCAGAGTAGCCCCCAGTAGGGTCTACTTTGTGACAGCAAAATTTAGCGTTTTAATTTTGGGGCTCAATTTTTTTTTCAATCAATTTTAGATCGTCTAAGACAATAATGAGCCAGCGGGCCTATATTTTAGTACTAGCTACTCGGTTTTTTCAGCATATATCAATGGCCTGTAGAGGAGAGATACATGTATGTTAAAATTTTGATATTATCAGACCCAATATTGGGCGATAAAATTCAAAAACTATCTGAAATGTACTTTTTACGACTATAAAAAACTTAAAAAAAAACCCTACCTGTGTTGTATTCCACCAAGTATCATACCTTATCGCCTTCTATAACCAATCAATAGATTATACAATCCATTGATTACTATTTAGAATATGAAAGAACAAGTCTAGAATCGGATATAAGAAACGCCTAGTTTATTATTTCTCAATCAATTAACCGAAAGGCTCGGACCACTCAAATAATGACACCATACTCTTTAACCTCAGCGGTTAATCATTCAAGTAGCTGTCAAGATATACCAAATCACAATCCAGGCACAGCAAGCGCAGCATTGAAACAAGGCAATTCACAAGCTCTACAATCACGGCTTAATTATGATTGATTAACATCAATCCATAAATTACTCTCAAACAGATCTAATAGTTCAATACCGCTCTTAATTGTATCTCAGGAACTCAACACTAAATCATTATAAAAGGCAATACTTTTATATCTAAATAAACCTTATCTTGTTTTTATTGTACAGTTGAAGAACTGATTAATTACACATTCTCTTTTATTGTACTCTTTTTTAAATATATTATCACAAATCTAATCTTATATAACAACCTGGCCGAATTTGAATCCAAATAAGTTTAAATTTTACATGAAAGTAGGTACACATTTTGGACACAATAATATAAAAGCATAATTTTTACAACCCACTATGTATTGAGAAAACTGTTAACAAAGTGCACCTATACCTTGCTGGCGTGCTCTTATTGAAAATGATTAAAATTCAATCTCTAAGAATATTAATTTAAGTAAACTGCTAGTCTACATAAACACTATTATAATTATGTACTATGCCTATCCCTAATATTAATTTTTGTGAGCCATTGTGCATTCGGTAAACTTGAACAGGTTGGTTGTTACCTGTTATTTATACCTACTATGGTCAGTAAGCTCGCTAGCTCTCACAGAATATAAACTCAAATTAGCTTCCATTTTAGCGGTAGATACTTCCAGTGTTGGTCCATAGAATTAAAATTATTTTAGCCTCCTTGGGTTGCTGCGGGAATGGCAAGATACAAACCAGCACTTTTTTTACCTGTTTTGTGTGCAGTATTCTAATTATATCTTATCATTTAAATCCAATAAATATATAAATGTTGTGCACACAGTTCTGTGTAGGCACTGTTGTATTCCATGTCACCTTCTACAAATCTACATCCTAACCTGATAGTTAAGATACTATGATTGTGGCTTGGGCAAATCCATAGTATAACCAATACTTCAGAAAGAAGTATCAACTACGGATAT
>JAEPRC010000067.1:0-69361 GCA_016758945.1 Mucor plumbeus
GAAAGTAAAAATTACCGAAAAACTTTGTAACATACACTTGTCTATTATTTTAATGTATTTTCTTTAATTCTATTTATTATCTAATAAGATAAATATTCATCTAAAAAAAAAAAAAAAAAAAAAAAAACTGGAAAGAGTGTGAGAATAATACAAAAAAAAGAAAAAAATTACATAGGGAAAAAACAACAAACATTGTGCGCTAAAAATTACTACTTGAGCGCTCACTTAATTTTGATAACTACTGCAAAAATAATTTGAAGGCGTATTAGGGTTCCCTAAGACGTCCCGAGACTGCCTAAAGCTGTAGTGGATCAAACAACAGAACAAATACTAGATCAAAATATTCGTATCTGTCACACTTGTCAGTGTAGGTTCGGTAAGCACCTCGGACACACCTCTGGCCAAACCGGGAAAACGAAGGTTCAAGCCGATTATTCCTTCCAGAAAACTCAAGAAAAACAAATTGAATTATATAATGTAAATTCATAGCAACTTCTAGAAAATAGTTAAAAAGTATAAATATCAGAACATTTTAAAATCAATAAAATTAACTTCACATTTAACATTAAACACTTATTGCACTTTAAACATATTAGTTATTTAATACACTACATCTCATATCACGTGTTTTAACTAATATTTTTTATTAAACACTTTAGGTACAAAATATACATTGACACACTATAGAAAGCGCGGTTGGTTAAGTGGTATAATCTTCGCCTGCCACGCGAAGGGCCGGGGTTCGATTCCCCGACCGCGCAATTTTCCCTTTTTTTGCTTTTTTTGATTATTTTTACAAATCCGTGTGCCATTTTGTTGTTACTGTTACGCCTAATGCTTGTCGTAACTCTCTTTTTGTTGATACTGTTACAAAGGAAGTGATAGTAACTTATGATGTAGTTAGAAATGTAATAAAAGAAAGAATAAAATAGAATATTGCCAATGCAGTAATAACTATTATATGAGCACCAGGTTTATAGTTGTCCAACTAAGTAAATGTTTTATATAATATATATAAAACGCAATAAGTAAAAGATAAAATGGAAAATGTACAATGAATTATATAGGAATGATTCAAGGGATCTTGTAATATAATAAATATAAAGTCAAATGTATCAAAAATAATATGATTATTAAGTGTTAATCAATATTATGGATATGTAAAATAAGGTAAGAATAAGATATTTTTATTAATTGTTCGTTTTGAGAATTGATATTTATATTAAAAAATGTGTCTGTTAGTGGATCCTTGATGTGAAGGATATGTTTTTGATTTAAAGATGAGATGTCTCTGATAACGTCTCAATAAAAGATGGGTAATTTTGTTAATATGGTAAGATGAAATGTGATTTCATCCATCTTCCGTCATCTATCTTGATTGGTAGTGATTAGGTAAAAATTTATAAAGATTAGATGAGATGCTTGTGTATTGTTTCTAAGAGATATTTGATTATACGATAATTTATAGTGATTTGACAGTTGTTCTTTTGGTGGGAGTTGAAAATGTATGATTGCAATTGAATTATTATGCAAGGTAACATTTAAGGTTTCGACGAATTTCGCGTATAGCTGTACAGCTTTCTGGATTAGAATATGATAAAGTGTAATAGAATTTGTATTCAATGTCATTTATTTATTTTGAATAATAAGAATAATATGATCAAAAGAAAAAGAATATGCTTTGGTAATTTCAGTATTGTTACAAACTAGGTTTGTCGTGAGTGATGGGATAAAGAAAAACTAATAGATTATTGCTAATACAGTAATAACTATTAAATGAGCACCAGGTTTAAGTTGTCCAACTAAAGTAAATGTTTTATATAATTTTATATAAAACGAAATGAATAAAAGAAAAATAGAAAAGGTACAATGAAATATATATTATAATAGTTCAAGGGATCTTGTAGAAAAATAGGAAGATAAAAATATAATATCAATAAGATAAAAAGTAAAATGAAAATGTAGATGTAAAATAATATGAAATAATAAGATGATTTTATTTAATGCTCTTTTGCAAAGGGGGTTATTTATACTAAACAAAAATAACTAAAAATGAACCGATAAAATATTGATGGAGCTGATAAAGTATAAAATGAACTGATAAAATACAATGAATGTTAAAATATAAAATGAACTGATGATAAATTATAATAGGTTGTCAAAAATGAAAGATGTCAAAGATAGTGTTTCATTAGAAACATTAGCAGTAAAGTCAGTTTATGCAATCTAATTTGCAACAGTATTGTTACAAATTATACTGAAATTACCAAAGCATATTCTTTTTCTTTTGATCATATTATTCTTATTATTCAAAATAAATAAATGACATTGAATACAAATTCTATTACACTTTATCATATTCTAATCCAGAAAGCTGTACAGCTATACGCGAAATTCGTCGAAACCTTAAATGTTACCTTGCATAATAATTCAATTGCAATCATACATTTTCAACTCCCACCAAAAGAACAACTGTCAAATCACTATAAATTATCGTATAATCAAATATCTCTTAGAAACAATACACAAGCATCTCATCTAATCTTTATAAATTTTTACCTAATCACTACCAATCAAGATAGATGACGGAAGATGGATGAAATCACATTTCATCTTACCATATTAACAAAATTACCCATCTTTTATTGAGACGTTATCAGAGACATCTCATCTTTAAATCAAAAACATATCCTTCACATCAAGGATCCACTAACAGACACATTTTTTAATATAAATATCAATTCTCAAAACGAACAATTAATAAAAATATCTTATTCTTACCTTATTTTACATATCCATAATATTGATTAACACTTAATAATCATATTATTTTTGATACATTTGACTTTATATTTATTATATTACAAGATCCCTTGAATTATTCCTATATAATTCATTGTACATTTTCCATTTTATCTTTTACTTATTGCGTTTTATATATATTATATAAAACATTTACTTAGTTGGACAACTATAAACCTGGTGCTCATATAATAGTTATTACTGCATTGGCAATATTCTATTTTATTCTTTCTTTTATTACATTTCTAACTACATCATAAGTTACTATCACTTCATTTGTAACAACATCTTTATTAAAATCAAATATTTACAATATTTTAAACTGTCATTCAATATTATATTCTCAAATTACATCCAAGATTATAGTAAATCTCAAATTACTCCTGAAACAGACAATTCTCAGGTCAAACCAATTTATGCGGACTCAAGAATAAATCAGGCATGATAAATGTCTTTAGCTTTCATCGCAAATAATTATATTCAAAAACAATTGAAATGTCAAAAGGGTCAGTAGAAATAATCTTGCCAAAATATTACATTTTTATTAACAATACATCCAGAGGATGTACAGTATTTACATGCTTTTATTATAACTAATACTAGATTTACTATCTTAAGGACATGCTGTGGAATAACTTGGAGAACATGATGTAGATCATGTGAATACACTTTAATCTACTGTGAGGGGAAAACCCTACCGTTTATCTTCGAATATTCACTTTAGCTTATATTTCTTTAAAAGAAGTAGAGCTAAATATCCACAATCTATACCGTTTAAAAAGTAGCATTTGAGCTTTCATATAAAATAATTTAAAAGTTTGTCTCATACATAGTTAGCGATTGAAACGGAGTTAAAATGAGAAAAGACGAAATATATGATAGTAAAAAAAAGGGAAAGTAAGGTATGCGATGTTTTACTTCCGATATACTTATCAGAAAAATCTTAAAATTGTTCTGAGACATGCTATTCTTCTAAAATACCCGAGGAATGTATAAAAAATATTAAAGGTTAAGTAGTTTAGCTCAATATTCCCCATTTTTATCACTTACTTTATTTACACTTCATCTAACACTATCCCTCCTCATCTAACTTCCGATGTTAAAAATTCTATTAAGTCTTTGCTGTTTAATAAAGCCTCTTCTTCTGCGATCCAGAAATTGTACCTAACTATATCATTGAGCACTATTACGAGGTATAGAAAGCAATACTTGGGTGATGTCAGAATATCAAAAGGTGGAAGACCAAACAAAAACAGCAAGTCTACGAAATCTTATATTGCAAGACAGCTTCGTACAGATAGATTAGATAGTCCAAAGGGTATGCAAGAACATCTCAGAATAGAAGGTGTAGATATGTCATTGAGCGGCATTAGGAATGGTCTCAAAAAAAGGGGCTTTAATGCCAAAAGGAAAATCAAGACAAACTTTGTCAGCAAAGACAACAAGGCAGAACGACATGCATGGGCCAAGAAATACAGAAATTATACATCGATAGACTGGCGTCAATTGGTTATTTCTGATGAGACCAGAGTCAATATGTGGGGCACTGATGGCAATTCTTTCTATTGGTCGGATGGTGACAATACTTTGCTGTCTCACGTTTAAGGATATGGTGGAGGGGTTATGTTCTGGAGCTGTATAACTGCAACGGTCCCAGATTATGGTACTACAATTATTGATGGTTCAATAAATTTATCTGTTTATGTTGATATTTTGGAAACTTCCTCGTTAGACACATTGGACTACTTTGACTTACATATAGAAGACATCCGTTTTTAACAAGAGCCACATCGCATACCTCTGTTATTACTAAACGGTGGTTTAACGAGCACAGTTTTTCTGTTGATACTATTTTGAATTGGCCGGCTCGAAGCCCAGACTTAAATTCAATTGAACATGTTTGGTATCCGCTAAAACGACATCCTAATGCGTTCCCTACTAGACCCACAACCAAAGAAGAACTGGAACAGAGGATTGCCACTGAATGGTATAAACTTACTAAAAGAGGCTGCCTAAAATATATAGATAGCATGCCAGCAAGAATTAAAGCCATCATCAAGAGTAAGGGCGGCCCCACTAAATATTAAACTTTTTTCATAATAAACAAAAATTGAATTTTCTAACTTTAGCCCGTTTTCTCACTAGTCGCTGATGCTGAATATTTGCATAAGTTGTATCATTGAAAAGCCCTTAGTTTACTTTACAAAATAATTTAAGCCACATGTTTATATGCTTAGTATAGGGAAAGAAATCTATGCAAAAAGGTAATTTTGAAAAAAAAACGGTAGGGTTTTCCCCTCACAGTACTATAATACCGATTATAGACTGGAACATTGGATGTGTGACCTTGATATAGATATTGACACAACAACAACAACACACTTAACCCATATATAATCGATCTTTCCTTATTTTACACGGATGATAATATAAACAGCCCATTTTATTTCATTTTGTCCACTTTACCACAAGGACCTTTTAACAGACATTAACTAGGGGTCATTATCAAACGAGGTCTCAGGTTTGGTTTACACTAGAATATTATATAGTTTATTTAAAATAAAACAGTTTCACATTTAATTTTTATTTATAATTTTAGTTTTTTCATGATGGGTGCTATTTCATCACTTATCATATCATTTTTATTATTGTCTAATATTTTCCTTTTTTTGTCTTTATTTTCATCTTTATTATATGTTTTAAATTCATATACCTTTTTTAATTTTTTATTTGAACCATTCTTTTAAATATAAATTTCATAGCACCCATCACCCTTTTGTTTTATTTTATATTCTGCCAAATCATATTTTTTTCATGTTTTTTTATAAACAGACTTCGTTTAATATTGTCTTTATATTTATCATTTACTATCATTCGAAATATATCTTCCATATTGTTTTTTATATTATGGCTTTTTCAATTTTTTGTTATTATTTTGATGCGTAAAATATTTAATCACACTCGTAATGTATTATCCAGCTCTCTTAGGTATAAATATATAATCCTTGTGTATTAAATAGACTAGTTTATTGACATAGTCAGGTCTTCATAATGAAAATAATGAATGTCAGAAATGCATTTCATATACAAATTGATTATGCTTTTATCTATCATCTTTTTCTATAAGTATAAAATTCAATTTTTTATTTTATTTAAAATTAACCCTTTAAAAACTTTCTCCATATATCATATTCTTTATTTTTCTTACTCCATTGATACTCTTTTAAGTACAATAATGCTATAACTTTTTTATTTCTATTTCGTAGAATAATACTTTGCTTAAAACCATTTCATGTTCCTTCAATAGTATTAGTATGTGCACCTGTCACTGGATCTTTAAAATTTTTAGAATGATTTACAGTCATATGTTTATAACCTATATCCTTTAAATTATTACAGTATAAGCCCTTGGTGGTTGGGCTGAATGGTTAAGGCGTGTGCTTCCCAGGCGCAAGGCCTCGTGTTCAAATCCTGGTGTCGACAAGTTTATTTTGATAATGTTATGTAGTACTGTATATCCTGTTTAGTGTCATCGTCGCCAACCCACAACTTTTAGTATGACGTTTCTCCGCATGCCTGTTTGGCTCTGGGTGCAGCACTTTATTTAGTAGATTTCTTTCCCCACTTTCATAATATCATCATATCGCAACCTTGTTTATAAGAGGCCCACTTGTGGAGACCTCTCAATCACTTGACCTTTAGTTTACGTTGTGCTACATGAAGCGTTATTGTAGGAGTTTCATGTATATTAAGTCTTCACATTAAATAATAATAAATAAAGTATATCCACTACGTTCTACCCTAAAAAAAAAATATTACAGTATATCCTTTCCATAAATCTGTATATATTGTCGTACCGTTTTTTACATATCTTTTTATAATTGAGTCTATATTATCAATGTTTCTTTCTTCAATAGGTAATAATAACGTTTTTTTTGTTTTCATTTTTTATTTTATTTTTCAATATACAGTGACTCCCAAAACTGTCCCAGTGTTTGCTAGTTTTGAGTTTAGCATGATTTTTAAGTACTACAAATATATTTATATTGAGACAAATTCTATGTATCTCGGAAGATTAAATTGTTTTCTTTTATGTCAAGTTAAAAAAAATTTGAATTTTATTCGTTATCTGAATTTATATCTGATCTGCGACAACATGTGCATTGGGACAGTTTTGAGAGGTATTATTGATTTGTACAAGATCAGTGATTATATAAGTACAACTTGGGTTATTATTCTAAATTTTTGACAATTAATATAAAAACCCTTAATTCAATAAAAAGAGTAAAAAAAAAGTTTTTTTGCATACTGATTTTGGTGCTTAGGCCTATTGAAAGTTAGCAAGAAAAAACTCCAAGTCAATAAGGAAAAGAGTGTCGTCTGTCTTTTAAACAACAATAAATTAGTGTTTTTTGTTGCGGAGATAATGTGTTTCAGTAAATTTATTGTGAAAATAATTAAAAACCGATGTTGCACAAGTCTGAATGTGTCTAAAGGAGGTTCACTTAAATTGCTTTCTAAGACTGATGAAAGTTTTTGCGTTCACTAAGCAACAAAAACGCAGTCAATAATGTTGGTAATATACTTAAAATGCTTGAAACCGGTGTCGGAGCTAAATTGAGCCAAAAGATTCTTCGAAAAGCACTCCGTAGGGGGTATTTAGGTGCGATTATTAAGAATAAAATTTTTTCGTTGTCTAGGCCTAATACCAAGAAGCGTTTAAATTGATGTATTTAACTCAGTAATTGGATTTCCGATGATCAAAAAAGAGTAGTTTAACAAGATAAAACCAATAGTAATTGATTTAACTCAGTTTGTAGAAGCTAGATTTAAATTAGAGACAATGAGAGCTTGAAACCTAACCTTGTGGAAATAGCGGCTGAAAGTGGCAGTAAGAGTGTCATGCTTTGGGGTACCGCTGCGTATGCTGGAGTTGGTCGGTTATGCAAAATTGAAGGTATTATAAATTGAAATTTGTATAAAAAATTTTTAGAAAAATTTTTGAAGCGGAATATCAATTATTCTGGGACAAAATTAAACCTTTTTCGTGATCAGATCATTTTTGGCATATCAATGTCCCAAAGCATATGTCAAATTTAGTCAGTAAATATCCATTAGATCGATACTATGAGGTTATAAATCAATCTCCGCAATTGAATGACTTAAATCTGATTGAAAATACGTAAATTTTACTGAAGATGAGGCTTAATAGTCATAAAATAGCGCTCAAGGGAATCCTGGATCTTTCGGAGCGTGTAACCGAGGTTTGGTACAACACAATCAAACAAGAGGAGTGTCAAAAGGTTATAGATAGCATGCCAAATTGTATAAAACAATGTTTGCACAAAAACGGTCTTTGGACGGACTATTAAATAGGAATATATTTTTTCCATCTTTAGCTCTCAAAACTGTCCCAGTTACTACACCTATTACAATTAGACATTTCTCCGAACAGACAATAAAATTTACACTTTTTTTAACTTTATATAAAAGAAAATTATTTTGTCTTCCTAAATATATAAAATATGTCGTAACTTAAATATATTCGTTGTACCTAAAAATCATGCTAAACTCAAAACTAGCAAACACTGGGACAGTTTTGGGAGCCACTGTATATATATATATGGATATCTTAAAATGCTTAATTAGATGGTTAAATACTACATGAACTTAAATTAGTGTATTATATAAAAGAAAAGGACTAATTTTTCAGATTCAAACAAAAAAAATTACTATTTTCCTCAATTGTAACACTAAAAAAGTTGGAATACACAACTATTTTGAAGCTACAAACTAATGTTGCAGTACGTAAAGGTGCCTGTAATAGTCCCTTTGGCTGTCACGAAGCTTTGGATGAAAAACTTTTTATAATTCCAATCCCTCTGTTGTGTATATTTTTATTAAGTTACAATACACTATTTAATTTTATATATAGATGAAAATCATTAACTAATAGGTAGTTGCAAGCTTGTTTAATTTCAAACAGTCGAATTTATGCGCGTAGATATTTTAAATTTATACATTGAAAAAAAACTATTAAGAATTTAACCAGAAACACGGGGTTTCTCTCATTATATATTAAATTGATAGTTTGTATTTATATTATAGGCAATATTGTTATAATGATACTAACATTTTCAACTTTTATGAATAGGTTTTTGATAGCAAATAGCAAGAGCTTAAACCAATCACAACAGCTATATTAAATAACATCACGATTTGCGTTTCAATTATATAAAATATAACTGAAAATTGGTTAAATGGAGGCTGGATTTGGGTTGATAAACGTTAGTATTACAAGAATAATGATAGAGAAAAAAGGATATGCCTTGACAAATTGATTTCGGTGATGATAAAAAAGGTAATTAAGTAGAGTATTTGGAGCTTTTATGGGTTGGTTATATTGCATTTTGGAGCAACAAATGTTATAAATGCAACAATTAGACTTTGTGATGGGGAAAAACATAGTTCCTATTTTGGATGTAAAAACAACTTTTTCACAAATAAGACAAAAATATTATATCAACGAGAAGCATTCGAACTTTATATTATAGTATAAATTGTATGATTGATTGTGGTAAATTAGGGTCATAAAAATTAACTAAAAGTAAAAAAAAAAAAAAAAAAAAAGTCAAAACAACATGAGATAGTTACAATTTCAACATTGAAAGGCAACCTAATGATTTGATTCAATAAAGATGTACAACCTTGCTATGTTCAGATAATAAATTACAAATTCTACATTAGTTTATACTGAATTGTTAATCTCAATTTATGAGCTATTTCAGGCCATTTCAATTTGAAAATGACTTTTTTTTAGATGCACTTGCATTATTAATTGTACAATTTTATAACTGATTTATTTATTTAAATTCTTCAAAGTTCGAATATAACAATAATGGGGGGCCTCACCTGAAACTGAAAATACAAAATCTCGACATTTTCTTCACACATTTTACTGATTTGTACCTATTTTTATAATTCCTTGGAGAAAAAAGCTTTTTTTTTTATAAACGATCCTTGCATTCAATTATATTTCTTTCTTTTTTTGTGTTTACAATATAAGTATGCATTTTCTGAATATGTAAATATTTTTTTTAGTATATTCAATTAGCATTATAGATCACTGTATTATATGTTGCGATGTAGCACTAGATTTAAACAATGCGTTTACTATTATGCAGTTCAATCAAGCAAAGTGTGCTATTTTATTTTTCGACGTAATAAGCAAATTTATATATTATAATACAACATTTGACCCTAAATTTTTTTTATAGATTTATAAAAATTAAAAACATATAAAGAATTTTGATGCGTGCATTAATTTCAAAAGAGTGCATATTCCTCCATTACAATTTTGCCTACAATAATTGCAATAGCGTGCAGGTTTTTGATCTCTCAGTGCCTTTATTTTGCACCCGTTTTGCATTAAAATTGTGTATTAAATGCTTTAACAATGCATTTTTATTTGTTCAAGTTTGTCTCGGCTGTCATAAATGTTTCAGAAAAAAAAAGAATTTTATTAAACGAGGGTAAGATACCATTTATTTTTTACTTGTCTCTTTTCTTCTTTTTTTTTCCTACCGTAAAGAATTGCCAGAAATGTTTATGAACTACAAATCGCAAGCCAACTAGTAAAAATGTACTCAGCATTGAATGGATAACCATCAGTAAACGTTTTGTACCAGAATTATCAATTATTTTTATTCGATTTTATATGCAAGCGAGTATATTTAATTATTTGATAGCTACTCAGTCTATTTTTTTTTATGCATAAACCGATACCACAGAACTATTTAATCCACTTCAAAAAAGTACAACGCAGAAAAGGTAGTTTATTTATAGCGCTATCTAACTTGATTACTTTTTTTAATTTGATTCTCATGCTTTTTAGCTTCTTTAGCGTTATTACCTTTTTCTATTTTAGTTTATTTAGTTATTTCTTTTTTTTTAGAGTAAGGTTAGTCAAAGCAATGCATGCCCTACCTTTTACTAATTTTGTTGTTATTTAGGAATCTCTCTTTCTATTTAATATGTAAAATATAACATAATGTAAGTTGATAGTAAATAAGTAAACTTTTTTGGTACCATTAATTAACAAGTTTATATTGAATTTAGGTCACTCCCGCTGCCTCTCCTCTCTCATTGTCTGTAATTGCTCCACTTTTCCCCTGCTGTACTTAAGAAAAATGGCCTAAGTATAGAGCCAATTTTTGGGGTGCTGTTTATACAACAGTGTAACGATTTAGCTAGACATGTACTATCTTATATAGTATTTTTTATGTATTTTTATTTCATTTGTATGCCATTTAATAAAGCAATTATTCTATTGAGAACCTAAGCTATAAAAAACCTAATTTTTACCCTAATTTTTGAGCTGAAGCGAATTCTGGATCCTGCACATTGTTTTCGCCATATTCGATGCACAAATGTGGCGACTCAAAAAAATACGTGTCTCTTTTTCGCACATTTTGTGACTAAAAAAATGCCACATTTGCTGCACATATGTGGCGATTGCTGCACATTATTTTCGCCGTGGTGGTAATTTGTTTTTTCCCTCCTGTCACTTCCACACCACGGTATATCATGCTCTTTTCCTGTTACTTCTGATCTTATTGATACTCTGCTTGTCATATTATGTTGTCTAACTTCTTCTAGCTTTGAAAAAGATAAACTACCTCTAAATCTTTCGGTTAAAGATGCTGTATTTGAAGAAGCTTCCACGGATGCAATCGAAGACACACTTCGAATAAGACTTGGAATTGAAAAAGAATCATGGCTCCTATTAGGCTGTTCGCTCATTTTTTTTTATCTATAAGCAAAAATTTTAGATGAAAAAAAGATTAAAGAGCTCAATCTCAAAGTTAGAGTAGCTATATATACAGCTACCGTTGTATACATGCGAGGATACTTTACTTCAATGTTTATAATATGTAAAAATTACGTCAAAAAATCAATATGGCGTATTTCTTCAAAGCTGAAACTCGAATCCCATTTTCGAGTTTGCGTGGAATGAAAAAATATACAAATGCCTTCATCCGAGTTTGCATAAAAAACAGCCCGTTAAAACAGTCAAACTCAATTACGATAAAAAAGTACATCGAGCCTGGAAATGGTGGAACATATATGGTTATGGAATGAGAGTTGACGATTCTATATATTGCACTGTAAAAAGAAGAACAGGAGAATGCTTCGAAAAATTTGCTAGTTCAAAAGGATCAAGTACAAGCTTTCGAAATCATCTTGAACACAAACATTCAAATCTTATTGAATCTAGGCGTGAGTATTATTATATAATTCACTCATGAAATGTGCTTTTACTAACATATTACGCTGCACATTAGATAATATAATTCTTAAATTATTAATGTTTTCAAAAGAAACACTTCATAATTGGGAAAATAAAACTGGCAGAGAAAAAGAGGTTTATACTGATAACTTTGTTCAAAGCTGCCTCACTCCAGAAAATAAGCCTCATTTAGACAAATATCAAGAAGAACAAGAAGAAATTGATGCAGTCGATGAAGAGCCTAATACTAGAGAAACTTTTCTCACCTTATTCACAGATTTTATTGTAGCTAATAGGTTGCCAATGAGCTTTTCAGAAAACATTATTACTTTGGAAAAGCTCATCCAGTTCAGTAACAGAAATAGGGGGAAAGATAGCTCAAAATCTTACAATCCAATGCTGATACTTCCAAAAAGAAATAAGTTGAAAGATTTAATTATTCAAAAATACATTGATGAAAAGGAAGTAATTAAATCTACTCTGCAAGAGCAAGAATTTCTAAATTTCACAACTGATTTGTGGAAGAGTGATACTAGTGAGTAAAAAGTGTTGCATACAGTATACCGTTCTAATTGCTGACTCTGATCTACTTAATGATACAACCTAGACAAGTATTTCATGGGAATCACAGCACACTATATTGACAAAAACTGGCAGCCGCAACAAATAACAATTGCTAATAAACATATGAAAAATGCTTCTCACTCAGGTATGTACCAATTTATACAGTCCATGAACGTTGAATCATTTTAATACTGACTTTTATAAAAAAAAAAAAAAAAAAAAAAGGAAAAGACCTTGGAAACCTATTCCTCGCAGTGTTGGATGATTACGGTATTAAAAGTAAACTATTCTGCATAACAACTGATAATGCATCAAACAACGGATCAATGGCCGAATATATCGAAAAAGTAGCAGAAAAAGATCTGTCTTTCAGTTTTAATAGGGAGGAAAACATGATTTCATGTTTTGCTCATGTAATCAATCTTGTGTGCCACAATCTTATTGAAAAAGGGCTGAAAGCAAGAGCACCAAATGATAGTGCGAACATGGAAGCCGTTATGAAAGATGTGAGTATTATTTGACTTAAAAATGCTATTACATATTAAACTAATTGGATATAAAAATACCTAGATAGAGAAAAATGGTTCTGAAAACGATAATCCAATCGATAGGCTTCGAAAAGGTTGTTGAAAAATAAAGCTATCAAATCAATTGACATTTGTTTTTGAAGCTAACAAAAAAATGCTAAAGCTACCTGATTTAGCAATAATACTCGACTGCTCCACTAGATGGAACTCTACTAAGAATATGATCGATCGATTTTTAGCGGTGAAAGAGGCATATAAATTGAAAATAAATTCAGATGATGATGCGCGCAAAAATTGTAGCTTGAATGATGAGCAAATTCAGTATATTACAATTGTTAACGAAGTATTGTCAAAGTTCGAAAAAATAACAGTTTGGCTTTCAAGTCAGCAGTAAGTATTGATATTGCAGCTTTCATAAAATAGAATACCATGCTATACTAACTATCTTTTGCAGGTATACAACTATTAATAAAACAATTGTTTTATTTAATCGCTTATTTGACCAATTATATGCATTTCAAGAAAGCAATCCACATTTGGCAGAAGCTATTGAATGTTGCAAGGACAAATTATCAAACTACTATCCTAAAACTGATTTGACAAGCGTCTATGCGAACTCAACTTTGGTTGACCCTAGCTTGAAGTTCTCATATTGGTAACATCTTTATCTTTTTTATTATTTTAGGAAGGATCAAAATGGGAGCAAAATATAATCGATGGGCAAATAGCTGTTTGCAAGGCGTCATTTTTCTCTTTTTTAAAAAATTATTATGCTAAAGAACTAGACGAGAATAACAGCACGGCAGTGATCTGCAGAGCAATCCACAGAAATGAAGCAGGTAATTTGCATTTGCCCCGTATTTTTATTTAAATTAATAAACGTATAACATTTTCTGTATCAGGCCCGTCAATGCTAGCAGATATGGACATTGATTCTTCTGATTCTATCTATAGTACTTCTGAGGATGAAGATATAGTTGGATCAACTCTATCCAA
The DNA here is from genome assembly GCA_016758945.1 of Mucor plumbeus. Taxonomy (NCBI): domain Eukaryota; kingdom Fungi; phylum Mucoromycota; class Mucoromycetes; order Mucorales; family Mucoraceae; genus Mucor; species Mucor plumbeus. The sequence goes on from JAEPRC010000067.1 coordinate 14,179, forward strand.
ACTACAAGATGAAAGACATACAAAAGTCCAATTGATCGAAGGAAATGATAAAATAATAAAGCATTATGTTGAAACTAACGCTGATTTGAAAAGATATCTTGATATCGATCACAGAATAGAATACAAATCAAAATTGAAGTTGCGGAAATCTAAATTACAAAATGGTAAAGCTGTCATTTATGTAATTCTAATAACATTTACTAATCGAACGCTATGCAAAATACAATAGATGATGATGGCGACGATGAAATTGAGCACGAAGATGAAGTTGCCATGACAAACATGGAACTTGGAAAAAAGTATGCTACTTTGCCCCTAAAATTTTGGAAGCAGCATGAAAATCTTCTTCCAACATTATCATTATTTGCTCGAAAACATTTGTCTATCCCTGCTACAAGTGTCCCTGCTGAAAGGCTATTTTCACAAGCAAAATACATTGTGGAATATGTACATATTTATCCACTATAGATCTCCATTATATATGATTCTCACTTAAAATGCCGTTGATATGAATAGACATTAAACTACCGAAGTTATATATGCTAATTCATATTAATATAAACTTTCTACCGAACTTTGATCCTAACAATTTATACTAAAGACCAATTAACCTAATGTGGATTTAATTATACCATTATCATCAAGGACCCACGAACTCTATAAATATATCGACTGGCTACTATCAAGGAATGTATCTACAAGGGATGTTATTGGCTACATATGGATCTAGGACAATTAACTAATCTCTCTGGTGAAAACTATATAAAGAGGACATTTATTTATCACAATAAGGCCTTAGCTAGAATTTGACTTGATAATAAAACCCTACACTTATCTAGTTGAATTCTTATTGTTTTTTATAATTTTTTCCGTGAATATCTAAGGATATTCCACATACATAATAAATGGTACAAGAGCCAAGTTACATCCGGATACTGGTGAAAAAATTCTATTGCTTACACGTTGGCAAAATGAATTATTTATCAAGACGTGAAAGTCAAATTACGTGTCTTCATTAGTTTTTTTAGTTGTTAAATATTTGAAATAAACATTAATACTGCTACCAACGGTCTGCTCGGGACCGCGCTACACTTGCTTTCACCCCGTTCTTTATTTGAGTCACAAACAAAACGGGTCGTTTTTCAGCTCGAATCGAATGGCCATTTCCGTTAAAACTCGATTCAAACTGGAATCGGAGCTCAATGCTAGTGTAAACTACTGTCTGGTGTCTGTCGAGAGAAATTATTACCAAAGCGTATTACAATTAATAATAATAATAAAAGGCACGATACTAACGATACACTTTTTTTTATTGATATATTGATTTTACAATTATCAGAGCTATTCTTTTCTAAGTTTCAATTAGTAATAAATGCTCTCTTACAATCTGATAAAAATCTACGTCTAACTGTACTGATCCTTATCTGATCTATAAATATTTTGATACCAATTCAAGATTTAATAACTTCTAGAGCTAAATATTAACGGATAATGGTTATATTTACTATATTAAACAAAAAAATACTTTATTCTATAGCTGGAAAATCGAGAAAAAATCGAAAAAAATCGAAGAAAAACTTTTTATAATAATATTATAAAAGTTTTATTTTTCAAAAAGTCATCAAAAGCCTCGTTAGCTCAGTTCGGTAGAGCGTCAGACTTTTAATCTGAATGTCACGGGTTCGAGCCCCGTACAAGGCTTTCATTTTAATTTTTTGTACTTTTACGTGAGACGTTTTTTGTAGTTATTGTTGTGTATAGGTGTCGTAGAAGTTTAATTCTTTTGTTACACAATAATAATAGTATAAATATTGGATCTTAAATGTCAAACTTAATAAACATCATCTTTTAACTTATAACTGTATTAAGCTTATTACTTTATTATTATCACGACATAGGTCTCATGTAATTGATATTTATTATTATCAATAATTATGTTAGTTGGTAGAAGTATTTAACGTACTAAAAAGTTGCATAAATATTGACAATTGCAAGGTTTTTTTAAAGGATCAACCAGAAAGTATGTATTATTTTTAGCTTTTTGATAAAAAAAGAATGGACGGTAATAAAGTTCAAATGTACTCGGTAAAAAAAAAAAAAAAAAAGTATCTCTATATCTTCGGCTTGGAACCAATAGAACTTGTTATGTATTTGACTCGAAACGTCAAATAAAATGAAGTGTGCTTTTTACAATTTATACATCATTGATTATATCAATTTGAGCATTGCAACAATGCTCCGCAGAGAGAGTATGTATATATATTGTGTAGAATAATTCTTATCGATTATAAAGAGTTTAATAGTTAGCAATACATGTAAATTGAGATTCAGGAAATAGATAACTGTGTAAAAAACAATTGTATACAGCTTAAAATTAAGGTTTTCCACTTTTTTCTTTCAGAAACAAAGTGAACGACAGTCTGAATATCCTTAAAAGTTATTGTATTCATACTTTGTGAAATATATCAAATATTTGCGATCAAGTATTAAAAGCAAACGGGACAATAAACGCTTAAATAATACCAAATGCCATTCTATTGTCAGGGTAAATTAATTTGTTAAAGATGACATTTTCAAAGTAATCTCTTTTTTCATGACAATAATTTTGTCATTTTGCTTATTCAATAATAGACCTGAATGTAAATTGTTCATATACGCTGATATAATTGGTATTTACAAGGCAGATGCTACAGTAATAAGATCAACAATAACCCGAACAACAATCTACATTTTCAAATATTTATGTCATTTCAACAGTCTTGAACAATTTAATATAATCGAGATTTTTGGAATAAAAAGATGCACTGCACCTCATCCATCCCGGCTTTTGAAGTGTAAGAAATAAAATCAATTGTATGATTAATATCGCTTGTAACAAAATGTTCGTAATTAAAAGGTTCAGGGCCATGTTAATATGAAGAAATTCCTCACAAAGAGGCAATGTGTGATATACTCAAAAATGAACTGACTACGCAGGAAGCTCTGTATTTGATATGTATTGTATGGTGTATTCAAAATGGCCTGATTTATTATCAGATTTCATACTTGTTTTTTTGTTTGGAAAGGTGACGTCGTAGAGAATTGAAATATCCCTTGCTTGCACGTAGTAGCAAATTGAGCGGGGAAGTAATAAAAACAATAGATTTCTCCTTCCAACTACCCCCTCTATACAAAAAGAACCTCTCTCTCCCCTCTCTCTATTTATATAAAAATGGCTTCTCGTATTCTCAACTCTCAAATCGTTGCTTCTATTAAGCGTGCTGGTGTCCGTTACCAATCCACTGCTGTTGATGGTGGTTTCACCGCTGAGCGTGATGCCATCAAGCACCATGCTTCTGGTAAATACTAATTTCAAGAAAATATTGATTCGTTTAGAAATAACAAAATACTGATATACGTTTTATAGATGCTGCTGGTACCTGGAAGAAGATCTCCATCTTTGTCACTATTCCTTGGTAAAAAAAAAAAAAAAAAAAAAAAAAAAAAAAAAAAATTACAAAACATTTTGACATTTAAACAATATTTACTGACTTTCTCATATTATTAGTCTTGCTGCTGCTGGTTTTAATGCTTACAACCTTTACGAAGCTCACCACGAACACCAAAAGCACCACCCCAAGGAATGGGTCAAGTACCCTTACATCAACTTCCGTGCCCGTGATTATTTCTGGGGCAAGGAATCTCTTTTCTTCAACCCTGATGTCAACCTTTCTGCTCAAGAAGAGTAAAAATTTATTCGACATTTTATTTATCTTAAAAAAATCTTCTACATAAAATAAACGCTTGGAAAAAAAAAGACAAACATATCAAACGAAAATAAATCATTATTTTGGAAAGAACAGTAAAGGGTTTCATATTAATACAAATTAATAAACAAGAGATGTAATAGTAGTCTATTCAATTAAAGTTCGTTGCATCTATTGGCCTTTGTATTTCTTTTAAATGTGTTTGTTAAGATTTGGCTGATAATTCCAAATTGTGTCTTTTTAATTGCTATTTTATGATATCAGGAAATTTACATGTCTCTCTATAAATGTAGTGAGCATATGAACTTTACATAATATATAAATAAAACTTAATTTCAATTAATCAACCAAGGTTTTATTAACATGCCGTATGTTTACATGTAGACAAGTAAAAAATGCGCACATCATACCTAAAGAATGAAGGCTATTTTTTTTCATCTAAAAAAAAAAGGATATATTTTATCACCGTTGCCAAATTTCACACTTTCTCTTTTCTTTTCTGTATCATACAACAATAATAAAAAAATGATTTCATATGACCTTCGAAAATGGACATTTATCATTGCATTTTTCTCCATTGCAGTAAGGTTTTTTTTTTAACCAAATGAATGCATGTTTAAAATCTAATAAAAAAAAAAAAAAAAATAGTGTATTGCTGCAATGCTAATATTACAAGTATCCTGTAGCAATGATTCCTCTTTAAATCGACAATATTCAAGCACTCAGGCAATTGAAATCATGCCGTCGTTTAAAATACAGATTGAATGGCTTCATTTATCTGTGATTATCTTGTATACAGCTGGTCTCGTTATTACAAGTACAATATATATTTATTGGGTAACATATAAAACAGTTTGATTTAATAATTCCTTTTTTGGCCGAGGTCATTAACTATTGTTATATGCAGTATTTTGTTCCTTTGGCCGTATTTATTGGTATTCAGTGGATATACTATACTTATGGACTACTTGATCGAGAGTCTTATATTATGGATCAATTGGAGCTATCATGGCAAACAGCTTACAAAGATAGTTTATTTATTTTAGAGAATATTCAAAATCAATGGCATTGTCAGGGTTTTAGCACCATTTTTGATCGTCCTGCTTTTAGTCTGACTAAGAATGTTGATAATATGAATGCTTGTTATCCTATTTTATCAAAAACGTTTGGATCAACTATATTTATTTGGGGCATTGGATTATGGGTTGTCAAATTAATTCAAGTATGTAGATTTATTTTGCTTAAAATAGGCCAAATATCTCATATTTTATTCTAGATAATTGGCTTATTAGCATGTTATGCTCTTTATATTCATGCTCATCATGATTTTAAGCAAAATGATGAAGAGCAAGGTGCTATTCAATTACCAGGTGAGGATTTTGATAGTGAAATATACACAGACGACGACGACAACAACGACAACGATGATGACGATGACGATGATACAGCTACCATTGTGGTGGCATCAACTGCTGTCAATGAAAAATTACCGTTTGAAGATAATAGTGAATACCCCTTCTAAACAAAACCCAAAAATACAAACAAACACATACACAAACAAATAAAAAATATATAGTAATTATATATAGCATTTCTTTTACAATAAGGGCAAGATTATAATATCAAACAAAAGATGGGAATTGAAGAAAGAATTCTGCAATTTTTTTTTTTTTTTTTTGTGCGAGAAAAATATAATATTATATATAAAGAGGTGAGTGATTGGATGAGTGAGCAAATCAATTTACTTGAAAGAAAGACAAAGAAAGAAAGAAAACGATAAAAAATATAAAATGGATATGTATTCAGTGAATATAAAAAAAAAAAAAGAAACACGTTATTTTTAAGCATTGGTAGGATCATAACTCCAGATTCTAGCACGATTATCACCAGATCCAGTAGCGAAAAGAGGTCTACCTGCTGGACTAATGGCAACAGAAATAACTAAAAAGAAGAAAAAAAAAAGTTAGAATAACCTAATGCAATGTTCTCAGTAATTTCTTACCAGAGTTTTTGTGTCCCTGAAGCATAAATTGTGTTTGGCCTGTTCGTGGGTCCCAGAATTGAACACCACGATCTTTTGAACCAGAAACAACCCAACGACTATCAGGAGTGCAACCAACAGAAAGAACAAAGTCTTTATGGCCAGTAAAAGTCATTTTACATGGTCCTTTACTTCTGTCTCTATCCATACCCAAACCACGACCTTCATTTGTACCCAATTGCCATAATTTGAGAGTTTTATCTAAACTACCGCTCACAAGCATTTTACCATCTGGCATAAAAGCAACAGAATAAACACTATCTTTGTGGCCTTCTAATCTTTCAAAGAGCACACCAGATTGTGTATCCCAAATTCTAACCATTTTATCCAAACTAGCAGCAGCAATAACGCGACCATCAGGAGAGAATGCGACACTCGTCACACCAGGGTCCTTCTGATCATGATCTGTAATACGAAGAACATGAAGACATTTACCATCTGCCATGCTCCAAATTCTCGCTGTACAATCACCAGAACCAGATGCAATCATACGCCCATCACGACTGAAATCTAAAGAGTAAATATCTTGTTGATGGCCTACAAGGATATTTCTAATGCGTTTCTTTTGAATATCCCAAATTCTAATTTGCATATCTTCAGCTCCTGTGGCAAGGTAATTACCATCAGGACTGAAACAAACGGAACGAATATACAAATCTCCTTCAATCTTGATATTATCATCTTGCAAAACACTGTTGTATATATATTAAAAAAATCAACAAAACGTGTTGATGATAAAACAAATAAAATACTTACGCAACTCTTTGAGAGGTAGCAACATCGTAAATAAAGGTAGCACGGTTACAGCCTGCAGCAAGATAACGACCATCGGCACTAAATTTAACACAACAAACAACGCTAGGGTGATCCAAAGTATGAACTAAATCAACCTTCAATTGACGAGATGTTTTAGGATTGAATAATGCAAACCAATCTTGACCTTCTACTTTCATATTAGCTGGTACACTTTCTGGATCCACATCAGCTAAACCTCCTCCTCCTTGTTGTTGTTGTTGTTGTTGTTGTTGAGCGTTTGTTGTAGAAGGACTAGCAACCTTGTTGGGTGGGGCACCAGCACCGCGAGGTACCATAGCAGTATTTACAGTTTGAGGTGGAGTAGGTACAGATGAAGTTGATTTACGCTTCATATTTGGGGATTCGTTTTGTTGTTGTTGTTGAGGAGGAGGCTGAGATGGAAGAGGGGCTGCTGATGAACCAGGACGATTAGGATAATTACCACCGTATCCATTGCCCCATTCTTGTTGTTGTCTTGATTGTTGCTGCTGTTGCTGTTGAGGGTGAGCAGAAGTAGGTGGTGTGGGTATACCTCGACTAGGTGATTGACCATAAACAGCATTGGGTGGTTGTTGTTGTGATGGAGGAGGATTTGCACCACCATTCATATAAGCAGCTGCTGAAGAGCTGGCAGTAGGAGCAGGTGGTTGAGGTGGAGGAGGTTGAGATGAAGGGTAACCACCGTGTTGAGGTGGAGGAACTTGCTGAGGACCATTTGGCGATTGCTCAGCCATTTGAGGTGGAGCAACAAGGCCTGGAGGACCTTGATTACCATGAGCATTCATGATACCACCAAAATAATTAGAGCCAGGACCAATGTTGGGAGGAGGAGGTTGATGTGATTGTTGTTGCTGTTGTTGAGGGTGAGGTTGCTGTTGCTGTTGCTGTTGAGGTTGCTGTTGCTGTTGAGGATGGGGTTGCTGTTGGGGATGACCAGACAAGGACATGCCAGGGTGTCCACCACGACTTTCGATTTGTTGACGAAGTCTAGCAATTTCATCTTCGTAACTATGGGAGACGCGAAAAACTAATTTAGTTGCCATCGTTACAAACAATGATATGTGTAGTGCACATAGATTGATATCAATTAGATATACACAAACACATATTTATTATTATTACTTACTGTTTCTTTTGACTTTGTTGAGTACGCTCAAGTTCTAACAAACTTTGCTGGAAACTATTCATTTCAGAGATTTGTTGATTCACTATAAAAGATGCTTAATGAGTTTTTTTCACATCACAAAAAGAATCAATTGAATGTGCACTTTACTCTTGTGTTCAAAATCATCTCTTTGAGTTTTACAAACATATAATTCTTGAGCCAATTGGTCAAATTCACCTCGTATTGAATCCAACATTTCAACGACACGGCTTTGTGGCGCAGGTACCATGGGACGATGATTATAAACTGACATTGCGTTTTTTTTTTAAATTTCCAACAGAAAAAAAAAAAGAGGGAGTTGGTTGGTTGAAAGACGAGATACAGATACACAAAAACTATTAAAAAATAAAGAAGAGTTAGTTAAAAAATCAACGTTATAGCGCGTTTATATATATTGAGTCTTTTGGTCTTTTTATCAATTTAAAAAGACTGATTCAATATAAAATGTTGCTATTTTGATTGAAACTCGAACCTTTTTTTTTTTTTTTTTTTTTTTTTTTTTTAGGATATTCTTGTAGTTGTTATTTTCCAGTGGTGTATTAGGCTGATAAAATTACAGAAATGTGAATGTCCTAATCTTTCAAATCTTAATATTCTTTTTCACTAAATAAATGAAACTGAAATTTTGTAAGAAAAATTTTGTGTAAATTTATCCAGAACAATATATGAAAGTTTTTTTTTTTTTAAAAAAAAAGAGAGAAGGGAAAGGAAAAAGAAAATAATAAAAGAAAATGTTGGAATAGAAGAAACAAAAAAAAAAAGAAAAAAAAAAAACTACGATGGGGTGTGCAAATCCTTTTTCTTTTAGGCGCACAACCTTCTTTACCATCACATCACACATGTAAAAGTACAAAAGAGCGAAAGACGGTCTCCCCCCTCTCCCCCCCACTACAGCCTCACGTGAAGTTTGATGATATATCTCCCCCCCCCCACAGCAGCCTCAATTGACCCTTATTTTCTTATTTAATACAACATTTTGTTGTCTTGGAATTGAATTACCGTGAAACTCAATGATATTGCATTAATAATTTCATAAAGGCTTATTTAATACTCAGTCAAACGTTGTAAGCATTAAAAGTCGCTATGGTGGCTCAATATCAATTGCAGAATATATATATGTATGCTGTACAATATCAACCTCGGCAAATAGCTACATGTACAATTCGATTATTGATTTGCTGATATTTAAATTTAGCAAAATGGAATTTGTTGTACAACAACATTTGTCCGATTAATCGTAAAAATAGACTTGTAACATTTTGCTTAAACTCTGAATGGCTAAGTTTGCGTACAACGCAAATCTTTTTAACATATAAATACAAATCGAGTAAATAAGTAGTAGTAAAACTTGTATTTATGAAAGTTTTTCTTTGTCTAAATACTTTAGTTCAATATACACTTTTTTTTATAAATCACATTTATAATACTGTTCGTAGTCATACTCTATACAACATTCTTACATGCATTAGCACAAATTGGAGTTTAAAAATCTCAACCTAAATATATGGATCCTACAAGTAAATGAATTCAGTAAGAGATGTATTGAAGAGTTATGAATAATTTACAAAATGGCCATTGACAATATACATATATTTATATACAAAACAGATAAACAATCAAGACATTTAGGGTACCTGGAAAAAAAATCAAGTCCATTGCATTGGCCAATGCAATGGTTTATTCTGTGATACTTTGCTACGCAACTAATCAGTTATACGTAATAAGTTTTTCTACCCCCTCGGAAGCACAATCAGATTACAGCAAGTTTCGGACATCTCCCAAGGATGAGTCAGTTCCTGAGAGAAAATTTGGTTGTTGGGTAAAAAAGCAAGAAAGTTTTGACTCCTCTGTACTACAACGGAAAATTAAAGAACTAATACAAACAAGTAAGGTTTGTATGTTGCACAGAACCTTAAAGATATACTTTACCAAAATAGCTACCTTACTTCTGAGGACGCCTCCCAAAACAAAAGCACATCACGTGTAACATGCAATCTAGAACACTCCTACCGCATTTTAAACCTATAGTAAATCACTTAAAATTAATTTTTATTGAAGACTAATTTGTATAAACAGATTCTCACAGAGAGATCAATGACCATTTACGTTTTTTCAATCACAATCAAGATGCTATTCATATTTCTTCTATAACTGAATTGATCGTTGGCTACTGTGCTGCCGATAGGTTTTACCAATGATTTTGAATATATTTGGAAATTTCCACAATACTATGTATGGTGAAACTGTATCTTAAATAAGTTTTTGCATTTTTTTAGGAGATGACCCATTGACTACTATTTCCATGCTCATCATATTTTGATCATGTGCTTGAATTTATCCAAAATGATGGTCCTCCTGAACAAATTTATCTGTACATTTGAAACATTATTTGTTATAAGTAAAGTTTATGAAATACTAATGAATTTTCCCAGGCAATATCCACGTTTTTTATTTTATTCATATACTTTATAACATCTCATAAGCCAGTCTATAGTGATAGATTAGGAAAATCTTGTTACTTACTACGGTTAAATATATAATTTTATTTATAATAAATTTAAGAAAGAAAAACCACCGATAAGCACGTAGCATCTTTGATATGCTGTAATTATCCTAGTCAAATCAAAAGGTGATAAAAAGGATGAGATACCCAATTGGGACGATTGGGAAAATGCCAAAGTACAAAGTTATAAGAGGGTGATAATAAAGATATCAGGTATTAGAAACTATGAATTTTGGAAGAGAGTTGTTGGATGAAAAGATTACCGGGATTTTGAGCAAGAGCAGGGAGTTGGCTATGAACCAAGTAGTTCATCTAGTGGAGTATTGAGCTGATAACAGACTAACGGGTGAGCCAGGCGGCAATTGAGAACTGTGGGATCTTCTCTGGTTTCCGTGGTAATTTATTTAGCAGAAAAGAAAGGGGACCCTCAATTGTTTGGCATCAAAATTTCACCCTCATTTCATCCTATTTTGTTTGAATTTAAAGTAGAGATACTGTAGCTTGCCCTGAACAAAGAAAACCAATTTCCTTACTGTTATTATGCGATAATTGTAATTTAAATGCCGATTAAATTTGGTGGCAACCGTTCCTGAATTGTATCCTGGCAACAATAAAGAGTGAAATTTATATTATTACCATAAAATATAGCTCAAAAAAGAAAAAAGGTTGAATTATAGAGTTAATTAAAGTAATGTGAAATTAGTCTCAGGTTTTTCAAGTGCAAATTTTGAGATTATTTTAATTCTAAAAGTGCTCTATCACGTTTTTTCTAATCAATTATCGTAATGCGAGTCCATCTATTTTGTAATGTTTTAAAGTTGGCAATGTATCGTTACTTTCTAAAGTCCCAAATCAATTGTTATTTTTTTTTAATTAGTATTGCACTATCGTGCTTTTTGACTGATTTGGTATTCAATACATGGTTTTCTATTACAAAGCAATGACCCTTTTTTCTTTAATTAACAACGATAATAAGTCTTTATATATAAAGCACTGGTAAGGTCATACAGATATACAGTAATTAAATATAGCAATTTGTTATTAATAATTTTTGAAAGTTTTTTATAATAAAATAATAAAATTAATCGTAAATGTATCCTATCAAACCATCATGTTTCTTCAGCATGGAATGCATAACCGTGTTCTATTTATCATAAACAATTTACATATAATACCTTTAATATTAAAACTGTTTAACTCTCTTTGTGGTACGGTACCCCTCTAAAAAAATAGAACTTTAATCAGCTCAAAGTGATAAATTAAAGTTGGTGAAAAATGATATCATAGCATTTTTAATTTTTGATGGCAATTTGCAACCTCTCACAAAAGCTTTAGCTATATAATATGTTTCGAGAAGTTAAACTTTTTCAGTTACGTTCAATCTATCTTATTCTGAGAACTGAGTGGGAGAAAGGAGATGTTCATTGAGGAAAAAAGAGAGAGAAAGAAAGACCCATTTCGAACTAACAAGGAATGGTGTCATGACGAAATGAAATGGATAGACCCAAGAGATATCTTTTTTCAAAAAAAAAAGAGCATTAGAGATCGACCATGTGCTTTTGAAGTCTAACAAGTTCATTAATATTGTTATTGGCACGAAATCACCACATTTTAGTTATGGCTCAAAGTCTGTGCTTCCTTGTATTGCCAAATGTCTGAAAAATCATGCGATTAACCTGACAGAATCAAACCAAAATGTTTATTTGAAAGAACGTTTTAGGTATGCCGACCATGTTGTCTGTCGTACTATTTTTTTTTATGATTTTCAGTGGCAAAAAAAAAAGAACATGTTGAAAAATAAAATTTAGTAAAAATTTCTCCTTAAAATTATAAAATTCATATCAATTTTGCTTAGAGATTTGACTGAATTATATATGCTAATATTCAATATACATGTATACACAGACACAACTATAAACACATACACTCACATACATCTATACAAATACAAACAAATAAATAGTTTATCAAAGAGAAGGTGGCTGAGTGTGTTAAAAAATAGTTGAAAAAAAGGTAACCCCTTTATAATTTAAATTAACACAGTTGACAAAAATAATAATAGTAATAAATAATAAATAAATAAATACCACAGAATGAATGATTAAGGAGCATTCGTATTTTTAAAGTTTAATCGGTTTTGATACATAAAAACCGTACAAAATCTCTTTATTTTTGCTTCTCCTTCCTCAGTTATATATAATAAACAAGCTTAAATCCAGCTTGCAATTGATTTTCTTTATAATAAACAATGATAAGCAGCAATCAATCAACTTTTCCAGAGTCAACAGCAGCCTCTTTGTTTCCCGATAGGTATATAAAATAAATGTCATTGCTGCTTGAAAATGTTAAAATTTCTTTTCTTCTTCTTTTACAGTCCATCTTACTCAGTACAACAGCATAATTCTCAATTACTTCACCATCATAATCATCATTACCATCCTCAATCATATAATTCTTACCATAATTATTATCATTCCCCTACTTCAGCAACCAATAGTCCGCTTTCAAGTCCTCAGATCTTGAATCATTATTCCACAACATCATCTCCTTTCTGTCCTTTTGTAGAAACATATCCAACTAATCAATCCATGTTGTCTATATCATCACCTTCTCCACCTACAAACAGTTTATCTGTAAATACTCTCAATCAAACTAATAATAATACTAGGTATGTTGTGTAATCCGGAAAGTAATCCGATCAAAAAGTGCACGAAACATAAAATCGTGTAACCCACGCAGAACTTGCATTGGGGAAAGAAAAAAATAGTTGTTATAAGCATTATTTGGATTTTGTATCACTGACCACATTCCTCTTTAATTTAGTGCAATCCGTTACGATGTATCATTAGAAGGTAGTAGATTTTTTTATATTCTTTATGCTTTAAATCTAATACATATTATGTTCTAGCTCCAACAGCTGCTTCACAAAAATTAGATGAACCACCTTTAACTTATTTAAATAAAGGTATACATTTTGTGAGATAATATTTTTTTACATCAAATTAACCTCAATCTAATAGGCCAATACTACAATATTATTTTAAAAGACAAAGGCAGATTTGATGGTGATATAATTAGTACAGTTGCAATCACTTTTCATGATGAAAGTCATCGAGAAAGCGCAACAGATTACTGGAAATTTTGGTTAACTCAACAAAAAGATTCCGACGATGCAAGAGCAGTTGAATTAGGTATTAAAAAATAATCTTTTTCCATTTTTTAGCCTAATATGATACACTGTTTAGATTTATCAAGATCGAGTGGAGCACAGGCCATTGAAGGAAGACAGTTCGATCGTGTTTCATTTCGATGGAATGGCAAATCAGGTGCTTCGGTTCATATCCGTTTTAATTGTTTATCTACTGATTTCTCAAGAATCAAAGGCGTTAAAGGCATTCCACTTCGTTTACAGATTGAAAGTGAGCAAGTTTCTACTATTTCTACTGCTCATAATTTACCCCATCATCAACATCAAATTGAAAAGACATATTGTCGAATTAAACTATTTCGCGATAAGGTAATTGTTTCTAAATCATTGAACTAATGAAACAAATACTTAAACGTTCACATAGGGTGCGGAAAGAAAGAATAAAGATGATTCAAAGCACATTGAACGCCAATTAGAAAAACTTCGAGGCAAAAGTGGTGAGCCACATCCTCTATGGCTTGCTTTCTCACCAACATCTCCCATCACTCTTTTTGGAGAAATTGTACCACCTGAAGATAATGACGGCCACCATCAACTACAATCATTATTTATTGATGAAAGAAGTAGACTTTCGGCATCTCCTATTATTGGTCATCATCCACATCATACTCCTAGTAATAGTAGTGGCAGTAGCAATAATAACAATATCCATTTACCACCACCAGTGCCTACGAAGCGCAGTTTTAGTAATATAAGCAATGGTTCTAGCGACATGAATACATTTACATCTGCTTGTACTAGTCTTCCAGGCGGTCCGCCTATTGGACTTGACCCTACCTATATACCACAGCGAAGACGTCGTGTTGCAAGTAAGTCATTAGCATCATTTTATTATTAATTATGCTAACCTTTTTCTGCCATAGAACTAAGTGTCTTGGTCAAATTTCATTCATGTGAAGTCTATAGAGCCATTTATTTGAAACACTTGACCGTCAAAGAACTCACCGAAAAGATTGTCCAAAGAATGGATATAAAAATGCCAGTGTCCAACGTTCTTCGCAAAATTACTGCAAAAAATAAAAAACCAATGATTGTCAAGGTAGATGATGAAGTCATACAAGACATGTCTGAAGAGCAAGATATACACATTGAAACTGAAGCTGATCCCAACAGTAAAAATACAATCAATCTCATTTTAAATTTTTAAGTCTTGTTATTTCTTTCATTCTTTCCTTACATAGCATTCTTTTACCCATAAACTCCATTTCTCTTCCGTGCACTATATTCACAGCAATTTTATTTTAACCTATATATATACATATATATTACTATACTTTTTTAGTTTTTAAATAAATAAAACAATAACTGCATATATACTATTTTCATATATACATAGCAAATGTATTAAAACTCTTTATCAATGAGCTATGTTTAATTGGTTACCACAGAATACGTTGAATCTAAAAAAAAAAAAGACCAATGTTAACAACGATGAATAATTTAAGCATAACTAGAGCCTACTAATATTTGTTTTAAATTTACTGAGGTTTGTATTAAATGTAAGCAAAAACTCAATTTACGTAGTTTTCAATCTTCAAATCGGAGTGTGTCCCCATTTTCTATAGCTAACCTCAAAATGAACAGTTTTTAGAGTATAACTTAGTTGCTGCAAAGCAGAGATGAGCTGACTGTATTATGCTAAATTTATTTTTTATCTCACGAAGACTTAAAAAAGTAATATCATTGCCTTTTTCTTAAATACTAAATTAAACTTTTCGTCCCTACTCAACTTTTTTTTTTCATGAAGTAATGCCAAGAAGACAGTATATAATAATGTACCTGAGACGTTCAACTTTAATCCAAAAACAATTATTTAGAAATATCTTATTTTTTTGCAGTTGGTATAACGTTTCTAGTGCTAATGTTTCAAATTTTTATACACATTTCACTGTTAAAAATTGAAAACTTTGAACTCTCATATCTCCACAAAAAATTAAGTTATGCTAACACATTTAAATAATAAAACTTACTTGTTTTAAAGCTCTTTATAACACATTTAAGTATAAAAAAATTCTGCGCACTTTTTTTTTTTTTCCTTTTTTGTCATTTTTTGTAGTGGATTTCAAAATACTTGTTAAATCGGGTAGCAGCTGTTTTCTATTTATGTTATAGAGCTTAGCGAGCTCCAGCAGGTCCATTTTAGTTTTTCTTAAAATATTAATTTTTCGTGGAGATATCTGCAAAAATGAGTAAAACAAGAATAATCTCGATCTTGCTCCCAAAAAAGACCAGTATACCCTTGTTTCAAATTCTGGATTTGAAAAAAAGTTGACAAAAAATTGGTTTTCTCTACAAAAAATGTAATCAAAAAATTCCTTAATAACTAAATCAATAGGTAATTTTTCTGCGCATTTCAACAGATATTTAAAAATAAAAAATTATAATAAAATGTGGTGTATATCTTCAAAAAACCTCCAAAATTTCATTTGCATTTTACACAAAATTTAATATGAAACATTTACCCAAATTTTATTTAGATGAATGCAAAATTTAAAACTGTACAAAAGTTATTTAATACTCTCGCTCAACTTACTTTGCGGTGCATGAGCTATTGAACAATTTTGTTTTTTGGATCGTTTTTGGATCATTTTTGGATCAATTTGTCAAATCAATTTTGAAACTCAGCTAGTACAATTTCAAGCTGTAATGTGAACTATTATTCTGATTATCGCAATGAAAAACCAATATTTTTCAGTGAATAAAACCAAAAGAGCAGCTTCCAATGGAATATATCTTTTAACTACAGAAAATTAGCATCTTAGTTTAGACTTTTAAATTTTCTAATCGATTTTAGGCCAAGTGTGGTTAAGGCACATCATGATCTCTGTTTCATCTGATAATAAATAAAAAGAGAAACTCAATATGGAATAAACAATTACCGATATAGAACGAAATTTAAATTACCACCGATATAAAACCACTATAAACAATATAGATAGAGTTAAGCAATAGACTAAATTATATAGAAAATATACAACGAACAAACAGGTGTACAGATCATTATTTGTGCTAGGCAAATAATATTGAAATTAGAATAGAATGAAATGTATATAAAGAAGAACTCTTGGTGCAGTAAGAGAGTTCTTCAGTTTTTTTTTTTTAGATAATAAAGGAAACAATATCCTAGTTGACTTATTATCGTTTTATAATTTTTTTTAATTAGTTCTCACTATCAAATCAACTAATTCACACCAAGTTTGGTCAATGTTGAACTAGCGCACTTATATTTTGGCATCAACTCTTTTATTTTTGGACAGATATTAGTAAATTATAGAGGGGGAATACATCTTTGTTGAGGATTTGACATATTTAGATCTGTTCTTAGCTAAGATACTATTTTCATTCATAAGAAATCAAATATCATCTCAAATAAAACCATGTTTTAGTATTTAAATAGAGATGACATAGATTGAATCATAAACATAAAAAGGATGAATAATTTAGCATACAATAAAATAAGGTAAATTATAAAATAAACAAAAGAAACACATAGACCTAAGCAAAAATTGTTCTGTGGATCATTAACAAATATGTCAAAAAGCACAGGCATTAAAAGGCCGCCTTGATTATTTAAATCAAGAAGCTCATTATAAACGTTAAATTACGGACAAACTAATTAATTTAACAAAAGAATGAATATAGGGATATTGTATAAATAAAACTGAATTATGCTTTTGCGATTTAATAGGAAGTATGATAATAGACGCATAAAATACAGCATTGTCTGATCTGCATGTTAAACATCATGGTTTAACAAATGTTCTAAATTGGTAGTTCGGTAATCCCTAATTCAGATAGATCACTGATAGTTACTACAGTACAATTGCCAGATATAATAAAATTGCACATAATATAAATGGAGTAAAAGTATAGACTTATTGTATACTCTTCTTATTTTGAATAAAGAAGAAATTAAACTGTACCTTTTTAAAAGCTTTTCGATTTTCATTTTACTGCATAATTAGTAGACATAGCTATCTACAAGATACTTTTTGAATTGCCAAAAAATGTAATTTCTTGATGAAGTTTTCATATTGATTAAATGGCTTAAATGCTTCAGTAGCAAAGAATTGTATATAGTCTGCTGTCAATCGCAAAAAATAAATAAATTCTTGGCTTGACGATTTTATAAACCACTGTTAATAAAACGAATGCAAAAATGCATCTTACCGCCCGTAACTATACTTTATTCGGCCTTATTGTTGAGTATCTACATGATATAGCGCTTATCAATTGATCATATACATTTTGTAAAGGACTCAATATTTAGCGAACAATTTAGTACATTTCGAATTACAATATGCCGAGAATATTTTTTATTCGCACATTTGTATTCGTTTCTTTGTAAGATCTTTATAAAACTATCACAATTTCAAATTCTTAATTCTAGGTATAAGTATAGTGCCAATACTTTGCAAATCAATTCACTATACCCAGTGCATTCCATTCCGCGAATTGATGATATATAAAAAAAACAATAGCTATTACCTGACACTAACATGATGAACGCACTAACTTATTCGAACAAATTCTTAATTTGGCAATATGAAAATTTGGGTTTTACATGAATTTAGTAAAGGTTGCCGAAATTTACTCTATTCTCTATTATTATTGTCATGAAAATGTGAATTTTATATCGAATATACAGCAAACTACTTGAGCTCTAGTTTCATTGATCAGATCAATTTTTAAATGTTAAATTACACAGAATCAAACTACAGATGTTCAAGCAAAGTCAATTTTGTTTCATTCTTTTCTTCGTAATTGTTCATAGTTTTTAATTTTATTTTAAATCAAAGAAAAAGTATAATATGTGTAAAATAAATAAAAAAAAAGAATTAACTTTCTTTTAAATTAATTTGTAGCTGCTTATTGAGAACCCATTTCCTTGGCGAGTTCTTCGGCACGCTTTTGGACATCGTTAATATCACCTTGCATGTAGAAAGCAGATTCGGGCAAGTTATCGTGCTTACCACCCAAAATTTCTTGGAAAGAACGGATAGTATCGGCGAGCTTGACAAGACGACCTTCGTAACCAGTGAAAACTTGAGCAACAGCGAAAGGTTGAGACAAGAAACGTTGAATCTTACGGGCACGTTCGACAACGAGCTTATCTTCTTCAGAAAGCTCATCCATACCCAAAATAGCAATAATATCTTGGAGAGACTTGTAGTTTTGGAGGATTTGTTGAACTTCAGTGGCAACCTTGTAATGCTCATCACCGACAATACGGGGATCGAGAATACGAGACTTGGAATCAAGAGGATCGACAGCAGGGTAGATACCCAATTCAGCAATAGAACGAGACAAGACAGTGGTAGCATCCAAATGAGCAAAAGTAGTAGCAGGAGCAGGATCGGTCAAATCATCAGCAGGGACATAGACAGCTTGGACGGAAGTAATGGAACCATTCTTGGTAGTAGTAATACGTTCTTGCATACCACCCATATCAGTGGAAAGAGTGGGTTGATAACCGACAGCGGAAGGAATACGACCCAAAAGGGCAGATACCTCAGAACCAGCTTGAGTGAATCTGAAAATGTTATCAATGAAAAGCAAGACATCTTGACCCTCATCATCACGGAAGTATTCAGCAATGGTCAAACCAGTCAAAGCGACACGAGCACGAGCTCCTGGGGGTTCGTTCATTTGACCAAAGACGAGAGCACACTTGGACTCACCTTCCAATTGAATGACACCAGTTTCAATCATTTCGTGGTAAAGATCGTTACCCTCACGAGTACGTTCACCGACACCACAGAAAATAGAGTAACCACCATGAGCCTTGGCAATGTTGTTAATCAATTCTTGAATCAAGACAGTCTTACCAACACCAGCACCACCGAAAAGACCAATCTTACCACCACGAGCATAAGGAGCCAACAAATCGACAACCTTGATACCAGTCTCAAGAATTTCGGGAGTGGGGGATTGGTCAACGAATTCAGGAGCTTCAGCGTGAATAGGACGATGAGTCTTAGCATCAATAGGACCACGTTCATCAATGGGTTCACCAATGACGTTAATGATACGACCAAGGACTTCCTTACCAACGGGAATGGTAATGGGAGCGCCGGTATCTACGACCTTTTGGCCACGGACAAGACCTAATTATCAAAAAGTCAAATCTTATCAGTACATCTAATCAGATTTTTGATGTGTTTTTCGTATTTCTTACCTTCAGTACCATCCATAGCAATAGTACGGACAGTGTTCTCACCCAAATGTTGAGAAACTTCGAGGACAAGACGTCCACCAGAGTGGTCCTTGACTTCAAGAGCGTTCAAAATAGCAGGTAAGTTATCTTGTTCGAATTGGACATCAACAACGGCACCAATGACGGAACTATACAGAAAAAAAAAACATTTAGAACTTTGACATATCTCTTTTATTTTATTTCCTTACCGAATTTGACCAGCACTAGCAGCGGTAGCATAAGTACGAGCTGTTTATTATATTGTTTAGTTGTTAGAATCAAATTAACCAGGGTTGTAATAGGATGTAAATAAACTATTGACATTGATGTATTACCTGAACGAGCAGCTTGAGCAGCCAAGGGGTTGGCTTGAAGACGGAAGGTGCTTGAAGCAACACGACCGAGAGCACGAGAAATAAACATAGCTTAAATACCGAGGGAAAGGGGTGAAAAAAGGATTTTTGTAACGGTAAAAGGCTTAATTCTTTTTTCTCTCATCCATCTGGTTCATTTTTTACACCCCTCCCCGTTTTTTTGAAGCTACTTGAGCCTTAAACTCAAATTTCTATTACGTGAATAT
The DNA here is from genome assembly GCA_016758945.1 of Mucor plumbeus. NCBI lineage: Eukaryota > Fungi > Mucoromycota > Mucoromycetes > Mucorales > Mucoraceae > Mucor > Mucor plumbeus. The sequence goes on from JAEPRC010000067.1 coordinate 34,413, forward strand.
CAAGCGGGGAAAACGGAGTACTAATAACATGCTAAAGAACATCAAACCACAAGGGGTGAGGGGGGTGGTTGTTCTCACCTGAGTGTTAAATTTGACATGGTTGTGGAGAAGGGAAAGGGTTTCTGTTTTAGGCTTTTATGAAATTTTAATAAAATGTCTTTAATTTTGAATGCTTTTTGCACTAGATCACAGAATTAATTGGTTACCATGGCAACAAAAACATACTAATAATGTGCCTGAATTTTGATTTAGTTGCTTAAAAACATATCTTCACTTGTTATATATCGTATATTCATGGTCATTTACAATAAGATGTAGCATTTACACTGTTTTCTGACGTCACCTAGTGTCTATCTCTCGCCCCCTAATAAGTTGTATTTTGAAAGTCCAACTAGCAAAATGACCACCACCCAAATTTTTTGTAAACCAAATAAGCAAAAATAACAAAAAGGAATATCTTCAACTTTTTTCTCCTCACCGAAAATATCTTTTTATTATAAAAATGAACGTTCTCGCCAAGTCTGCTCGTGCTGCCATTAAGCCTCTCGCTATGGGTAATTATCAATTAGATTGACATTTTAACATTTGAATACTCAAATTATTTTTATCTTTAGCTCGTTTTTACGCCACTGAAGCTCCCGTTGCTTCCGAAGCTCTTCGTTTGACCTTCGTTGTCCCTCACAAGGTAAATTCACAGAAAATTCAATGTTTCGATCAATCAAATGTACAACAATGTCTAATATAAATTATGTATTATCAATAGGCTATTTACAAGGCCACTGATGTTCAACAAGTCAACTTGGCTGCCACCTCTGGTGATATGGGTATTCTCGCTAACCACGTTCCTACTATCGAACAATTGAACCCTGGTGTCGTTGAAGTTGTTGAAACTGCTGAACTCACTAAGAAATTCTTTGGTAAAAATGTCAATATCTAAAATTTTGAGCAATAGAACTTACCCCTGTTAATTTTATATTTACAGTTTCTGGTGGTTTCGCCACTATCAACCCTGATAACTCTCTCAACATCAATGCTGTCGAGGCTTTCCCTATTGAGGAGCTCTCTCTTGAGGTAATTAATAATTTGGATTTATTGGAGATTTTTATGGGGATTGTTGAAGAAATTAACTCTTTTTATTTATAGCGTGTTCAAGCTGGTCTCGCTGAGGCTCAACGTCAAGTTGGTAGTGCCGCCTCTGATAAGGAGAAGGCTGCTGCCAAGGTTGAGGTCGAGGTTTATGAAGCCCTCCAAAGCGCTTTGTCCAAGTAAATTGTATAATACAAACCAAATCAAACAAGCTTTCTATAAAGATCAAAATATATTATTAAAAAATACAATTAAAAAGATATATAAATAATGTGTGTCACCTGTAATTATATATCTTTGTCTAGAAAACAGAATGAAAGCGAAAATGATATCTTCCTTATTTATAATAAAATTAAAGCATCACTTTTACTGTTTCAATAGTTTACTTGATAGATGTTATTAACTGCATTGGCAGTTATTTATCAGATGACAATGCTTGGGAAAAGCTGTGCATGAATACTTTGAGTAAGCAACATCTTTAAGCAAAATCAGATGCTTAGATACAAATGCTGGGAGGTTATTGATACATAAATCTTGAGGGAAGCCAAAAAAAAAGTTTGTATTTACACAATTAAAAATCCTACTTGGAGTGATACATAAATCAAAAATAGATAATATAAAACTTCCAATGCAGGTCTATACTCATATTTATATCATATTTGAACCAAACAATACAACCAATATACTACAAACTAGTAGAAAGCTTGAGTAATGACATTGTAGTGCTTTTTTCGTAGATATGTCATTTTCAAATTGAAGTTCAGATTTTGATTAGAAAATGAGCATTTCTTAAAATAAATGCTTTTTAATGTACATTATCAATATAAATTCGAAGTAAAAAAAAAAATTCCAAAATAAATTCAAGATATAAATAGACATTGTGAAAGTATTATAATTTTTTAATGCATTTTTGGATGCTTGAAAAACTTTTTGAAACCGTGGCCCACTTTAAAAATGTGCAGTTTGCTTCGATTATTATCCTGTTTATAAGGTATAATGTAATATACACAACATGTATTTATACAAAGACTAAATTTTTATAGTTATAAAGCATTTGGAAAGGTTTATACCTAAAATATGGAATTAAAAATACTATGGATACCACCCAGGGACAAAGTACACAACTTCATTTACTCGAATTATAATTGGTAAATTTTGATAGCTGCTGGTCCCTAACACTGAGATACTTCTAGACAACCAAATACAAAGTGCAGATATGTAACATATTCTCCTCTGCTTATATTAAATAATACTAAATATATGTGAGTTACATATATAAATATTATAACGAATGTAATGCTATATTCAGTGATATTTACTCTAGAAACCAACTATCTAATATTTTCACTGTTATCTTGAGAGATCTCATTGAAGTTTACTGCGAATACCGTCAAGTGCAATGTTACTAATGCTGCATTACAAGACTATATTAGATTACATTTGATTTTGATGCTTTTAACTGGGTGGAGTGATTGTAGCTTTTCAAAATTCTGTAATAAAAGCCAAATATTAGGATTGTTGATTAATTTAATACAATTTAGATCGAGACAACATCAGAATGAAACATTCATAGCCTGTGTTTGTTACAAATGTTCAAAACCGAATACATTAACTTAGTCTATCAACACATTTAAATCAGTTAAGGAGGTTATGGCCGACTCAATTAAATAGCCGTACTATCGAAAAGTTGCGAAATGATACGAACAATGATATATGTACATGATATTACTACATTTTAGACCTTTCCAATTACTAAAAATTAAGTAAATCCTCAGAAGAATAGTAGATTAATATAGTAGCAATTTCAAGAATTTTTAAAAATTAGTACCAAAAGTAAAGATAGAATTTTGATTTTAGAATACCAAGACCTAGAAAATCGAAAAACCTCAACGCATTTGCTTTGAATTCACCATTATTTGTGTCAAATAAATTCACATAGTGAAACCAGACATAGCCCTTTTATTTATCATACATATATCATCAGAGTTTAATAGAAAATAACTCTTAATATAACAGTATACAATGTCATTGTGGGTGATGCAAATCCTATAGGCTTATTCTTTGCTTACCAAATGGCCATATAAAGCCATTCAGTTTACATTTAAAATCAAAAGCAAGAACCCACTGCTCAAAGTAGAGTATTCTTTATCACAGCTAACCCTTTGAAAGGCTTTGAGAATAAAGGCATTGCTCGTCTCGTTTTACAAAAGGTGTATGTCTTATATGGTTATCAACTATTCATTGAAGGTTACGAAATATTTACTTAATTTTGTGTGCTTTTCAAACGCGTTATTTTAATTGTTGAAATATTCTATTAAAAATTTAGACAACATCAACTGAAATTGGCGATATTGGTAAAACAATTTTTCCTCAATTGATAATCATCCCTCAATCTAAAACTGAAGTTTTACTTGCTTCGTTGGTTGGAGAGAAAACTACCATATATTGAAGCAATAAATTAGAGTAATATACAGAAAACGATAAGCTTGCAACATTCTACTGTGCGAAAGATTGATTTAACTTAGACTTGTGAGAATTATTCTACAAACACACAGTTTGCATTAGCTTATGTAGTATTCTTTGGGCCTAGCTTGAACATTGTAAAGGATAAATTCAACATTCTCTGTCGTTACGATGGTATAGTTTTTCTGGGTATCCATGAAATATGCTCACATCAACTGTGAAGAAGTAATCTATTCCATATAATTGCTAATAAAGGGCATTATGAGAAACGAGCTACATCTAAAAAATATGGTATTATTACATATGATATTTGCAAAAATGATTCTGCGCATTTGTTGATGGAGAAAGTCAATAAAACAGTGAAAACTAGAGCTGATATATTAGATTTGACAGCTAGCAATACTGCATGGCTAGCACATTTTTACATCAACGAAAGAAAAGCTTTTTGATCGGAGGTAAGTGAAGAACAATCAATGCTTTGTCGTATAGCCATAAGATCAAATGACTTCTTTAGACGCAGCTCACTGTCATTCGCTTATTGGGTCAAGGCATGAGTTTGGGTTTATAAGATGGTAAGTCTAATAACCAAACTTTATAAATGAATTCGCTTCATAACTCTTATCATTTGCATAGCTAAATTTTGCATGGAAAATGTCGCTAGCATTAAAAGGCTCAATAACTGATGCTGAGTTATTCTTAAATTCGTATTCAACCAAGATAATTTTGAAGAAAATTCTTGTGAGAATTACTAAACAATGCGTAATTAGCGAGAACCAATATCATATAACTTAGTCAGCCAAACTGGTAATGCCACAGAGCTTGCAATATGCGCTAGTTTGTTATGGGTAAAGTGAATATTCAAATAAAATCAAATACAGGGTTTAATCCTCCGAAATATAGCCATATTCAGATATTTTGTATCTTCATGTACATTAGTAAGGCAAGGTTAAAAGAACATGCCTCATTTACCATACTCCATGTAACTTATGATAGTAACTACGTGTACTAATTAATACTAAGTTACAAAATTACAACCGCATTTAACACTAAAAGATTTTTCTTCTTTGTTAAGTAAGGCATTATATTCATTTTTAATTGAAACAAGCAAATTTCTATCTGAGACAGCGTTATTATTGAAAAGACCAATACCTAAAGATGAGCCTAAACAATCATTTGAAAGAAAGACACTTTATCGGATTATAAGCAACACTAGAAAGCACATTGTTGTATGGATAAACATCTGTTCAACGGGATATGACCCGTCTTCCTCGACATCAAGTTTTGGAGTAAACTTCAAATAAGTTTTGGGAATTTCATATATTCAATAGCTGTAAAATTTAATTGAATTGTTCTGAATTCAGTTTAAGAAAAGACATTAAGGTTGGTATCGCAAATCTTTGTGAAAATAGTGCACATAGGTTTATTATTGCTGAAAAACTCGAACCAGAGAAATTCTAGGGAGAATATCATCCATCAACTACATATAATTCTGCCATAAAAATAGCTGGAGTTCTATCTCATTTGAATGATTACTCAACTGCAAAAGAGCTACCTGCCGCTCTTACTACTGTTCGCCCTGATTTATATATTGTTCATGTCACTTTTGTTAATTCCGAAGATGATATTGACAGAACATTCTTATTCTTAAATACATCCATTAAATAATTAATTATATAAACAATAAATCAATTTTTAGTATAAAAATGATTATAATACTTGTTCAATATTGATAGAGCAAGACATAGTTTAAATATGTATAAATAAGATTACCGCACAATTATTGATTTAAACTATTCTAATACACCACGGCAATCTGACCTAAGCTGTATCGTAAAAAAAATTACAAAATCACCTGTTTTTCAATCATCGACATCTCTACCTATTTTAGAGATTTCTAAGATTATTATACACAAAACTAAACGTATAATTTGACACATCACTTTTCCTTCCTGCAAAAGTTTCGCAATTATTTTTGACAGCTGCAATATTCATAAATATACATTTTACTACATGAATAGTTATTTTTGGCCATCAAACAGGTTAAATACTTCTTTTTTATAGATTTATTTAGCATTATATTACGCAGAAAATAACTCTCTTTATTTGCACCATTTTTCTTTATTCTAGCTGCATTCTTGAAGAAGCAATGGTACATTATACATTTATACAAAATATCTGAAAAGGTAGAAATAGCGAGAGCCAATTACATCGTCTAAATTTAAAGTCAAAATACAAATTCGGATCGGAACACCCGGACCTCCCCGACATATTTAATATAAATTTTGAATTGCCGCAATTTTAATTAGAAACCGACGAGCATGGATGAAAAAACCTAGAAACATACCCAAAATACGGCACAAAATGTATAATAAGTTTGATTTACTTATTAGATATCCTAGACATAGCTTTTTCTTCTGCGCTGAATGATATTAATTTCAAAAGATATTTATGTACAAAATGTTTTACAACCTTGAAAAAGAGAAAAGTGATGGTAATCTTGAAAAGAAATAAAATTATGGTTTTTTTTTGACAAAAAGCTGTAATTATTGAAATTAAACTATTGTGAGTTATGGCACTCCACAGCCCGTTCAATCAGTAAAATCGGCAGATCGAAATTGCTCAATGAGCAACTCAAATCTTAATTAGCCCAATATCTATTGGTTAAGTGCTGATTACTATGGAGCAATGCTCAAATACAGAACAACATGAGCTTGCACGGTATTTATAATTTATTTAATATTTCAACAAAGTATCTATATTTTCTAAATATTACACAATAAAGTCATTACTTTCGGACATACAGGACAAATTCATATTGAAAATGTTCATGCATCTGTCTTCCTTTAGGTACGCACTCTTGCAAAAACTCTTCTAATTCTTCATGTGTTGCTGATCTGAATACATTAGGATTAATTTCGGGTATAAATGTATCGCATGGAACATGTTTAGAGCTGTGAATATTTGTAAGAAGTACATGCGTACATTCAGGAAGTAAAATACTTTGACGATAGATCTGCTCTCCTCCCAATATAAAAATGCGACCATTTTCCTTTACTATTCTATTAGCTAAATCAAGTGCCTGATCTAAACTTGGTACTAATTCAGCTATGGGTGAGGGATTACTAAATACTCGTAAAAAAGTTTAATTTTACAGATATGTTTCAGTCTTATTTTGCCTTACATTTCATAATTAGCATTTCTCGAAACAATTACATTGTATCTATGAAATAATGGCACGCCAAGCATTGGCCTTGATTCATAAGAATTTCTGCCCATAATAACAACATTGCTCCAAACGGTTGTATCGTCAGGAATATGCGATTTTCCAAAAGAGCCATTATAAGGTTTTGATGTGATATTTTCAAAGAATTTCCAATCACCAGGAATACTCCAAGGCAAACCATTTTCATGACCGATACCACCGTTCTCTGCCAAAGCAGCAGCCATGAATATAAATGGCTTCTTTTTATCTACTGTCATTTTCCGTCTTCAAGAAATAAAAGGACAAGGGGTCTATTTGAGCACAACAGAAAGAGGTTATAGACAACTGATTAGCCAATCAAATGTATGCACATTCAACATAACTAATATTACCGCTTCGGATAACCAAATACATGTGTCGAGTTGCTGGTGGATTTGCACTTACACAGAAGCTGTATCGTTTATTTTTACTCTTCTTCATCTCTTTTTACATAGTTATAAACCTTTCTTTTTCTTGAAAGAAAAAAAAGTCCAACAAAAAACAAAGTTATATTTTTGTTACCGAGATATCAAAAAGAAATCAAGATGGCAACCGACCTTTGCTACACGCTTGTTTATCAAGACGACGCGACAGAAACACCTTCTCTTCAAGACTTTCAAAGAGCCTTTGAGAAAGGTTCTGATGAAACTCGTATCGAAACAATGAAGAAATTGCTTGTTATTATGTTGAATGGTGATCCTATGGAAAAGCTTTTATTGCATGTCATTCGTTTTGTATTGCCTTCTAGAAATAAGCAATTGAAAAAGTTATCACAATTCTATTGGGAAATTTGTCCCAAAACAAAGCCTGATGGTAAACTCAAAGACGAGTTCATTTTAGTTTGGTAAGTTTAATATAAGATGCAACTTATTTACATATCTAACTGTTTTTTTTTTGTATTACAGTAATGCTCTCATGAACGATCTTCAACATCCAAACGAATATATTCGAGGTTCAACTCTTCGTTTCTTATGTAAAATCAAGGAAGCTGAAGTTCTTGAGCCACTTGTACCTTCTGTTAGAGCCTGCTTGGTAATTTGTTTGATATAGATTCGGTTATAATAAGCAACAGGTTATTGATAAAATTATACAGGAACATCGCCACTCTTATGTTAGAAAGAATGCAGTTTTCGCTATTGGTGCTATTTTCAAGGCCTTTGATCATCTTTTCCCTGATGCACCTGAAGTTGTTCAATCATTTTTGCTCTCGGTAAGTTGGAATCGTATAAATATTTCTTGTTATTTACATTTTCAATAGGAGGCAGATATGACCTGTAGACGTAATGCCTTTGTTGTTTTGTGTAATGTTGATCAAGCTCTCGCTGTCGAATATCTCTTGCAAGTAATCGATTCTGTTCCCACATTCGATGAATTATTACAATTGGCCGTTATTGAATTGATCCGTAAAGACTCCAAGGTCAGCTCTGCAAACAAGGTAAGCTGTTATAAAAAGATTTCACCGCAGTGTTATTAATTTATACAAAACGTAGGCTACCTATATCCGCTGTTTATCTGAGCTTTTAGCTGCTGCTTCTCACTCTGTTAAATATGAAGCTGCTGCTGTTCTTTTATACTTAACTACTAGTCCTGCTGCTGTCAAAGGTAAAATATACAACTCGATTTATGAATCTCTATTAACTATTAAATGTAGCCGCTGCTTCTTGTTACATTGAACTTATTGTCAAGGAATCTGATAACAACGTTAAACTCATTGTCCTTGACAGACTTGAAGAAATTAGAAATAAACATGATCGTGTTTTAGATGATTTAGTAATGGATATTCTTCAAGTATTGTCTAGGTAAGTTAAATTTACGCAAATTTGCTGCATTAACCATGGAATTAATGCATATTTGTCTTAGTCCTGACATTGAAGTTCGTCGTAAGGCTATTCGTATTGCCTTGGAGATGGTCTCTTCAAGAAATGTTCAAGAAGTTGTTCTTTTCCTCAAAAAAGAGTTATCCAAAACCCAAGATGATGCATATGAAAAGGTATAATTGTACAAAATATGCCAAAAAAAAAAAGCAACATTAATCATATTTCCATCATTGTAGAACACCGAATATCGCCAGCTTTTGATTCAATCTATTCACACTTGCGCTATCAAATTCTCAGAAGTTGCAGCTAATGTTGTTCACGTTCTTATGGAGTTCTTAGGTGATTCTAACAATCCAGCTGCTGTGGATGTCGTTGCATTTGTTCGCGAAGTTGTCGAAAAGTTCCCTGGATTGAGAGAATCCATTTTGGAAAAGTTATTGGATACATTTGCCGATATGAAATCAGGAAAGGTATTCCGTGGTGCACTTTGGATTATTGGCGAATATTGTGAAAATATAAAGGAAATTGATGATGCTTGGAAACAAATTCGCCATGCTTTAGGTGAAATTCCATTATTAGCATCAGAACAAAAGTTATTGGATGCCACTGAGGCTGCTGATAATGACGACGAAAAGGATGACAAGGCTGCTGTTCCATCTGGTGCTGCCGCTCCTCGTCGTATCCTTGCTGATGGTACATATGCCACTGAAAGTGCTTACACTGAATCTTCTGCATCTACATCTAGATTAGAAGCTGTAAAGGCTGCCAAGAAGCCACCACTTAGATCTCTCTTACTTGCTGGTGATTACTTCCTTGGTACAGTTCTATCAACTGCCATTACCAAGTTGGTGCTCCGTTATAACAAGGTTGCTTCCGATGCAACTCTTGCAAATGCCCGTAAGGCTGAAGCCATGTTGATCATGACCAGTATTTTACGTATTGGTCAATCTAAATTTGTTGCATTTGAAATTGATGAAGACTCATATGATCGTATCATGCAAGATTTGCGTATTGTTGGTACAGCTGGCCAAAGCGAAGAAATTAATACCGTTTATTTGCAAGATACTCGCGAAGTTTACGCAAAGCAACTTCAAGCTGAAGATAAGCGTTTAGCTGATGCAAAGGCTGAAAGTGAAGCTAATGTACAAGTTCAAGTAGATGATGCTATTATTTTCCGTCAATTCTCAAAGAAATCTGGTGGTGCTGCAGATGAGTACGACCAAGATCTTTCTCGTGCTACAGGATCTCTTGATGATAAAGATGATTTGATGTCTAAATTAAATCGTATTGTGCAATTAACTGGTTTCTCTGATAAGGTGTATGCTGAGGCCGTGGTTAATGTTCACCAATACGATATTTTAATGGATGTTCTAATTGTGAATCAAACTAATGAGACGTTGCAAAACTTGACTGTCGAGTTTGCCACTTTGGGTGATCTCAAGCTTGTTGATCGTCCTGCCACACACAATTTAGCTCCTCATTCTTTCTTGACAGTCAAGGCTCCAATTAAGGTTTCTTCCACCGAAACAGGTGTCATTTTTGGTAATATTGTTTATGATTCTCATGGATCAACTGAAAACTGTGTTGTTTTGAACGATATTCATATTGATATCATGGATTACATCAATCCTGCTTACTGTAATGAGACTCAATTCCGTTCTATGTGGACTGAATTTGAATGGGAGAACAAGGTCAATGTTAATACCAATGTTGGGTAAGTTTAGCTTCTATTTTTTATTTATGACCTTTGAACTTAACATGATTCTATTTAGTGATTTGAGAGGTTATTTGCAGCATATCATGGACTCAACTAACATGAGCTGCTTAACACCCAAGAAGCAATTAGAAGGAGATTGTGGTTTCTTATCAGCCAATATGTATGCTAGAAGTATCTTTGGTGAAGATGCACTAGCAAACTTGAGTATTGAAAAGAATGGAGATGGCCCAATTACTGGTCATATCCGTATTCGTTCAAAGACTCAAGGTATTGCATTAAGTCTTGGTGATAAAATTACATTAGCACAAAAGACTGTTGCTTAAACAAAATTATATAAAACCTGATATATCTTTTCCCCTTCTTCCTACCTTTACCTTTATTGTCACAAACCAAAATAAACCACATAATTAACCAAAACATAACCAAGTTTATTTTGTTTCATTTCTTGATAGCATTTATTTTATTTTGATTCAGGATTGATTGCCTAATTGGAAATCAACAAATATAGATTTGAAATATGTCAAATATCACCAACATTGAGAGTAATATTAAAATGCTGCTATCTCGTTATATGTATTCAACAGATGTAATCTGTAAGGTAGGGCACTTAGTGACAACATATCAAATAATAATATTGCATTATGTGTTTGTGAAGTCTCTATCTGAAATCTGTTAACTGTAATGGTTTACATATTTGAATTGTTATATTGCGGAGCTTCGCCAATTACAAAAAGAAGGGATAACGAAAAATAATATTATGGCAAACAATTGGAAAAGATATAAAAGGAGCATGATAACCGACCTATTTCTCTCTTTACTCGAGTGCTCTAAAAAAAAATTAGCCCAAATGAAGTTTGCTTTCCAACTTTTCGCTTTAACTGCTGCTATGATTATGATGATCTCTGCTGCTCCTAGCAAAATGGCATGCCACACTCTTTTTGAGGCACATACTAACGATGTGTGTAAAGAATATTGCGGTTCATCTGGATATATCTTAGGTGAATGTGGTACTGGCGGTGTTTGTATCCATAGCAACAAGAGTACTATCATAAAAATGGCTAGCATCACTCACACATCTACTGATTCAACAAGATCTCGCCCAGTTATTATTGCCACAACCAGAATTTTCGATGCAAACCATTCTCAAGGCCACCGTATTAGTAGCAAAACAGCCAGCAAAAAAGAAACAAACAAGGGCATATCTAAAAGAAGCACATCTAAAAGTCGTTCAAAATCTGCCACCAAAAAGTTGACCAGCAGAATCTACTCGAACAAACACCAAGGATTCACCAAGACTAACATTACTTTCACTACAGTTAAAGCTACTATCACAAAGACTGGCACTATAAAAGCTTTCAAGGCATCAGCTCTTGCCAGAATGGCAGCTTTAGGCAAAAAGAGGGTTGCTGCTGTCTATACAACTATTCCTAGTCATAATAAGAGATCTATAACCAGCAGTAACGAGCCTAAATCTACAACTTCAGCTTAAATCAACTACCTCGTATTTATACCCTTTTTTATATTTTACGTTTTAGCCTGATTTGTATGCCCATTTCTAAATAAAAATTTAAACGCATGTGTTGTTTTAGTAAATGCAGATCGAAATTCCATTCATTTATTAGGGTTTGGTGCGATTTGAATCTTAATTTGTAAAGTATCTTAAACATTCATTGATTAGAGCTATTTCTCAATTTCAGTATCGCAAGCAAGTCGTTGTTTTTGAGTGAGCCGAGCGATATAAATATTGAACGTTTTTGTCCAATATTAATTCCAATGAAATCAAACGTATATATTCAAGTAGGTTTTGGTAAAATTCACCAATATGCCAGATACCAGCTGCAACATGTTTTTGGTTGTTCAAAGAATATTAACCTGAGTAAGCTCTACTTACTCATACAAGTAGTTATAGACTAATATCAAATAGTTTAGCTTTTCGCCTACTAATATTCGCACAATAAGAGTTATGCAACGTCAAAAAATCCTAAACTGTATTGTCAATCTAAATAAGAGATTATAGTTATGTAAACCATAAATAACCAAGGGTATTCTAAAATATCAAATATATCAAAAGTATTTATAATATGCCGTATAATAAGTAAAAAAAAAAACCCCCTAAAATACATGCGAAGCAAATAAACCAAGTAAGGACTCTTCTAAACGCATATTTGACAACTGAGAATGTCATCAAAATCAAATTAAAAGGCCGTTTTGGATCAAGTTAATCAAGAATCCAACAACTCAGCAAAATATTCGAAGTTACGGAATAGCTGACAGTTGACAGAATAACTGCAAAATATTATCAATAACTAAATAGTATAAATAAAGAAATAGAAATAATATTTTATAGTAAGATTATTCATAATTTAAGGAAGAAGGATTTAAACAGTATCTCTTTTAAGCTTTATTAGTGTAAAGTATTATTATGTACTACGTCAAATATTTCGAAAAATATGCGTATTCAAAGTTTCCAAATTTTTAAAGCTTCCAATTTAATGTGGCCACAAGCACATCGATGTCCTTTAAAATGAGCATTTATTGTATAACAGCAGATTGAACCAAAGATAGAATACAGAAAAGTTATTCATATTATTGTGTAGGGTAGTATACATTACTGCGACGGTTAGATGTTGCTGCTTATTGGGAGAATAAACAGCACATGCATGCACAATAATTATATTATCAGTCTAAATTTCTTCTCAGCGAATATATATGGTCGGTTAAAATTTTTTTGAATCTGCCCACATTTTATATTAAAGTTTCAAGGGTAGTGCAAAAAATATATATCTAACAGTATAAAATATTAGTAAACAAAAACAAAAATATGTAAAAAAAAGTGCTCAAAAATTTGATCAAGTTTGGTAAATTTATAAATTAAAATAAATTTTAACATTAGATAAAGCTGAAATTTATAATGTGTGAGAATTCACTAGACAAAAAGAGCCAACAAAGTAGACATTAAGTCATTACCAGCATTGTTGATCTATCAGAATTAGGAATTACCTAATTACCAGTTTAGAGCATTTGTCAAACCATGATGTTTGACATGCAAATCATACAATGCTACATTCCATGCGGTTATCATCATGCTACTATGGGACTATAGAAGCATGATTCTATTATATTCACACAATATCCATATGTTTATTCTAATTATACTATTATTCACATTTAATCCACTCATCTAATTAGTATATAAACCCTCTCTATAAGCTTATAATAAAACGGTACTTTTTAGTTGAACTTATTTTTAAACTAGTCTCCATAAATCAATTGTAATTGTAATTAGCTGTTACTATTTATTATAGGAAAAAAGAATTATTTGAAACAAAAAACAATGCGTAGAAGATTTATAATTATACCACACCGCCACGGCAAAAACAAATATTGTATGAATTTAACAAAAGTCGCCACCGTCATGCAACATGTTGCATAATTAAAATGATATAAAATACAAATAAAGAGGTGTTTAAAGAATTTTTTCTCCTTGAATTTAATAAAAGTAATTCCTTATTCCTTATTATTCCTTATTCCTCATAAATATGTACAACAAGCTAAGAAGAAACTTTTTGTAAATTCAATTAAATTATTTGAGCTGAAAAACTATTTATTACTTTGCTTCAAATATTTGAAATGAGTTGTTCCATTTGTAACTACTATATTTTCTAACTTAAGCATCCCCTACATTAGCATTGCATTGCAAAAAATACCAATTTTGATAAATTTTCTCTAAATTTTCATATATCTCAGGTGTGACGGTAATTTAAAATAAAAATTATCTGATGATGACAAAATTGATAAAAACAATCCTAAATTTACAGAATGTAAAATTGGCATCGAAATAGTATAGTAACTTGGGTAAATTTACTAAATGTCCTCAACATGAAATTTAATTTTGCATCTAACTATATCTTTATTAAAAAGGTTTATCACCAAAAACTTTAAAAAAAAAGCAAAAACACAAAAACTAGTTTTTAGTAATTCTAAAAATATTTTTATAACAGAATCCTAAATTTAGCGTTACAAAAAAATAAAGCAAAAAAATACCTATTATTTGAGACATTATTTGTCACTATAGCGCTATTTTTCATAGAGTTATTAGTTTTCTTTGAAGAAGCCAAATTTTGGACGAGGGTAGACAAGGGAAAATCCATAATTTTTCGAAATTGATTTTATAATAGAATATAATAAAGCCAAATAAAAAAATCATTTTTGGCTTATAAAGTATATGTTTAAACGGTTGCTATCTCGAGTTACAGTCTATTGAAGTTGCATTTTTGTACACTTTTAATGGGAATAACTGTATAAATATTGTATGAGCTTGATTGGTATTTTTGCTAGATTTATTTTTCTTCTTTATATATCTGTTTTAAAATATTACTCTTTGAGATTATTTTAAAATTGCAAGAGTTATCAACTGAAAAGTAGATTTTGTGGCAATTTTCTCGGTGTTTTAGGATACGGTCCGCATAAAACGGAGTTTAATCTATTTTGATAAGCAATCAAAGTTGTTTGACAGGTTTTTCCATATATTTTTGTATTTTATTTTAAATACCAAGTCTAGTTTCAACAGCTTTATAGGATAAAATAGCCATAATAATATGAACATTTATACTGGTAAACAATCTTAACAGGATTTTTTGTTTAAAAACAGTACCTATCCATTCAACCTTGTTTCGGCTACAGATTTAATTAAATGGAGCAAGAATGGTTGATATAGCAATTACTGCTTAAATTTGAATGATTCAGAATTGACCAGCTAAAAATAGATAATTTGCATTTGAAATGAAAATAACTCGAGAAAATACTGAGATGTTACAAAGATAATTATAAAGTAAAGTCTGATTTATTTTCATTTGCTACCAGGAAATACCATTTTTGGATGGGTTTGAAGACTTTTATTTTTTTTGTTTCGCCAGGAGATTATACTACACTATGGGAAAAAAGGTGTAAAATGAGGTATAAACTACAACTTTTCTGAAAGAAATACTACGATATTTGCTACAAAAACTGTTTTATATGCAAGTTGTATTGGAAAGATATAACTTCATAATCATTTTACATAAAAAAAAACAAATAACTGCAAATTTTAAAATTGCCATTTTCGCGTTTTTTCCCATAGTGCTAATTACCAAGCTAAAAATATGCAGTAAATCATTTAATAAAAAGTAAAGAAAAGCGGTGATAAATGTCCAAAACTAAAATAAAATATAAATCGTTTTTTAAAGATATACAAAAGTATAAATTTACGATTTCTTCTAATTCATGGAAATATTATGAATTAATACCTTACTATAATAGATATAGATTTTATACATTGTTATAGCAAGCTTCCGTCGTCCAGGTGTTCCTAAGAAGTACACATTTAATCTAGAAGAGTTTTAATTTATATCATAGTAGTAGAGACATTTCTCGTTATAAAATAAAACAGCACACTAAAATAACGAACTATAATATATAGTATAAGGTGGAGAGCATTTCTTTTATATCCAAACTTCTTCAATTATGACTAATCAATAAATATATATTTACATATCCAGTCAAACCTATGGGTTACAATAATTCCACATTCCATGATATATATATTAACTGAGCTTTATAACATATTACACAGCAATACAGAACATGTCCTACTAAACTGCGCCAGAATCTTAATTAATCGCTGAGGTTAAAGAGTAAGGTGCCATGATTTAAGTGGTCTGTGATCTATCAGAATTAGGAATTACCTAATTACCAGTTTAGAGCATTTGTCAAACCATGATGTTTGACATGCAAATCATACAATGCTACATTCCATGCGGTTATCATCATGCTACTATGGGACTATAGAAGCATGATTCTATTATATTCACACAATATCCATATGTTTATTCTAATTATACTATTATTCACATTTAATCCACTCATCTAATTAGTATATAAACCCTCTCTATAAGCTTATAATAAAACGGTACTTTTTAGTTGAACTTATTTTTAAACTAGTCTCCATAAATCAGTCTGAGCCTTTCGGTTGATTGATTGAGAAATAATAAACTAGGCGTTTCTTATATCAAACTCCAAACTTGTTCTTCCATGTTTTAAATAGTAATCAATAGGTTGTATGATCTCTTGATTGTTTATAGAAGACGATATAGAGTATGATACTTGGTGGAATACAACAGCAACTACATTTTACTTCTCAAATAAACTCGGCTGTCTATTCTGATTTTTTATAACAATTGAAAAACTGATCAATCATACTTTTTTCTTAGTTGTTATCTTTTATATTGTTTAGACAGTTCAGTGCGTTGATACAAAATAAAGTTAAAAATTAAAATTCATACAAAAAATTTTAACATCTATTTACATTTTTTATCGTTTTTTCCCCATGGTGTGGCAAATAGAACGAAAAATGATTCAAGAACCAAAATCGTTTAATGGCTCGTGAACTGCAAAGTAAGTTGAGCTAGCGTACTAAATAATTCTTGTACAGCTTTAAATTTTGCGTAAAATTTGATAGAAAATTTGAAAGTTTTTTTAAAAAATACTTACCGCTTTTGATAAAAATTGTTTTAAATTTAAATAATGGATACAATGCGCAACAAAATTATTTATTGATTTAGCTATGAATGAGCTTTTTAGTTATAATTTTAGTAGAGTAAACACAGTTTTTGTCAACTTTTCTTTTTTTTTTTTTTAAATTCAAAATTTGAGACGAGGACATACTAGTCTTTTTTTGAATCAAAACCGAGGATATTCTTTTTGAGGATATCCCTACGAAAAATCAATATTTTGAAAAAGATTTACCTGCACTTGGTTAACTCACTAAGCTCCTCTATAATAGGAATAAAAAACAACTGCTGCTCAATTTAACGAATATTCTGAAATCTACTACAAAAATGTCAAAAAATGAAAAAAAAAGTGTCCAGAAAATTTATCATCTGAATATGTTATAAAGAACTATAAAACAAGTAAGTTCTATCACCTAGAAGTGTTAGTATAGTTTAATATTTTGTAGAGATATGAGAGGAGCTCAAAGTTTTTAATTTTTAACAGTAAAATATGTGTAAAATCTGAAACATTAGCAATAAAAAAAGTTATATCAACTGCAAAAAATAGGATATTTTTGGACACTTGTTTTTGAATTAAAGCTGAACATCTAAGGTACATTTTCATATAATTTTTTCTTAATGTTATTTAGGAGGAAAAAAAATAGGTTAGGAATGAAAAAGTAGCGATTTTTATGTGTTTTGAGACTTTTGAGAGGCATGATATAAATATAAAAACAGGAAGAATAATGCGGCCAATTCATATCTATTTAGCAGCGTCTAAGATATATCCCAAAAAGTTTAAAGAAAGAGCTTGTTGCTTAAAAAGTGAGGTGCACTGATTTTGAATTTTGAATATTGAGAATCACAAAAAATTAAAGTTTTGAATTTCAAATTTTACTCCAATAAATACCTCAAATTATATATTAACGTATTGAATGTAACTTTCCTCACAAGTATCAGCAAGTCGATGTAGAACTGGAAAACTTCAATTTTTTACTCATATATTCAATAATGTAAATACAAATAGCACCAAGCAGCAGTTTTTTTCTGCATATCCTATTGTCTCATCAATTCATTCAGTTAATGTATGGCCCTGATGAGTATTATATGTCTTTAATAGCACGCTAAGGCCAGATTTTAAAGAAGTTGTATACAATCACATTGGTAATATGAAGCAATTCCTAACATCAAATTTCATATCAAATAATAAACAATTCAATCGTTCAAACTTTATTAAACTATTCATGCTTTAAAATGTGTTATAATCGTAATGTTGTATTTGGTAGATTTTTCAATATAAAATCATACTCTATATTTACAAAAGGTAGGCCGTAAATAGCCAAGGTATTTTTTTACATCATAATTTATAATCGCTCTTCTTCTCCCATTGACTGGACATCCGATTCATCCGAAATTGGTGATAATTCCTTTTTAAATGAATCTCTTTGTTGGGAATTTGCAGGGCTGTTTGTTGCAGCAATGGTTTTGTGAAAGGAATCCCATAAATGTGAAGGCGCCTCAAATTGTGAGCCGATGGCGTTCATTGTTTCCAAATTACGATTCAATCCATTTAAATTAGCCTGAAGTTGATCTAAAGCAGACTTTACTTTTTCTACCATGATTGCTCTATCCTCTTCGAATTGAGCTAAAGTATTGGTATCCATGGTGATAAAATGCTGTGAAGAGAAATTAAAAATGATTTTGCAAACGCGCTCACGACCTAAGTCACCCAAAAAGATCGGCTATTCAAAGGGTTGTTGATTGATGAGCTACTTGACGAGCGCCCTTGGCACTACTGCTTGATCTTTAACAGCTTGAATAAAGTAAATTGGGTTTCAACACGAATTTAATTAATACCTTAACAGCAATTACTACAAAACAAGAGACCTGAAGCTAAATTATATTAGTTATTATTCGATCTCTATAACTTGTTACCGTGGCAGCAAAACTCGAACGCTACCACTTGATACAAAGGCTTGCATTTCATAGGACGAATAATATCTCGGTATTCCATTCATTGGTAACATTACAAAAAGGATGCGGGGTAATGTATACCTTTTTTCTTTTTCACTTTTTTTTGAACAATCAAAATGAAATTTATTAGTTTTGCCCGAAATTTACGGCAGAAAAGGAAGATGTCAATAGAGGAGATGTGCCCAAAAAGCTTGCATCAAGTTGTACCATGAATAATCTGATCTGCTAATCGTTTATCCTAGATACAGTATCAAATTTCACATGAGCAAACAAGTGTAAATTAAGACTGCGTCATCAACCATAAGCGAATACGCCCGAAGCGGTGCGAAAATGATCAAGGGTGGAATAATATAATCCTGATTACACATTTTCGAAATTGTTCACACCTTTACCTTACAGTCAAATTAATTCTCTTCCCCACTCTTTTTTTTTTGTTATTTTCAATTTATAAATCAAAAAATGGCTCTTCGTCTTGCTGCTACACCTGCTATTCGCTCTACTGCACGTCTTTTGGTGCGTCAACAACCTATGGGTCTTGTAAAGATCCATTCTTGTAAGTTTAACATTTGGTGCCTTTTTTTTTTCTCATATTAATCTTTAAAATAGCTGTTTCTCAATCTAATGAGATTGCTGCTCATAAGCCTGACCGTCTTCACGGCTCTTATCATTGGGATATTGAACGCGCTGCTTCTCTTGCTTTAGTTCCCATCATTGCATCTCAACTTACATTTGGCGCCTCACCTGTTACTGATGTTCTTTTGGGTGTTGTTCTTCCTCTTCATCTTCACATCGGTAAGATTTTATTAAACGTTATATGATCAAACACATATTTAAACCATTTTATTTCATAGGTTGGGATGCTTGTATCACTGGTAAGTGGAGATAATAAAAAATGCGGGGTAATCTTTTATCTAAATCATTACTCTATTTGTAAATTTTTTTTCTGTTAGATTATTTCAATCCTCGCAAGAGTGTCATTTTAAACAAATTGATGACTGGTACTTTATGGCTCAGTACTACTGGTGTTGTTGTTGGTTGTTATCAATTCAACACTAATGATATTGGTTTGACTGAATTCATCAGCAAGATGTGGGCTTAATTCAAATATCGTCAACTTGTTCATCATGCAACTCCCTATCAACTACATACACCGCCGAATATCAGTTTTTTTTTTTAAAATTTTCAAATAGTTGAAGCGATGTTAAACAAGCAGAATTGAATTAGTCCATTATTTATAAACGCATATACAACACAATAAATATTTGAAAAAAGGATTTATTGGGTGCTTATGATTTTTTTTTGCATAACATTTAAAGAGTAGATATGGTCAAAAATTTCTTTATCCCTTGTGTAGGGTGAGTAGATCCTTGTATATTGGTAATGAAATTGCAACATTAATTCAGCATGTTGAGAAGTATTTGAAATATGCGTGTTTATCGGTTGTTTCAATACATTTTGAGAATCTTTTACAAAATCAATATGATCGGCGCATGAATTTTTTAACAATGGTCAGCTTTAAGGAGTTTCCATAGCACACTTAAATGGTATAAATCAAAACTCTCTATTTGTACAAAATTTTTAGCGTGTTATAATTAATTTTGTATTTTTTGTTCTCGAAAAATAATTAAATTTTTAGTCACTGTTTAAGAGCGTATAATTTGCTTTTAATTGTCTTTAAATTATGCTTAAATATCAAAATCCATACAGTTCAGAAGGATCAAGAAAAAAAGAGTAATTTTAAATTGATAGAGTATATATTTATATTATAAAGCTGTATATATGGTAAAAATAATGGTTATTATAGTATATGTTAAGAAACATCTTTTTCAAAGAGTCGGCGTCCCATTATTCGAAGAATGAATGCTTTGGGAAGGTGAGGCATCTGATGAGCCACTATCTTGGCTGCTTGGACTACGAGTTCTTTTATCACCAAGTGCTAATCTTCGTTTATTCAAAAACTTCTCCTGTAAAAGATGTCAATATACATAGAGGTATGAATCAACAATATTTCAAACTTACGACAACATCTTCTGCTCCAAATCTACCGGCAAAACTCCTAATAAAGTCGTGGCTTTGATCTTCCCAGGCACCCAAGTGCTCCAAAACCACATTTTTAATTTGGTTTTTGATATCATCAATTGATTTTTTGGTTTTAATTTCCCTTTCTTTCATAAAGGAGATATTTAACTCTTTTGCGCTTACACCTCTCTCGAGATTTCTACGTAAATAAGAATCATAATCCCGAACAATGCGTGTGATTAAATCAGATGTAGATATACCATCTGTACGTTGAGTAGGTAAAAACCTTCCTTGTGCTTTGGCAAAAGCATATACATCACCTGATTCGGTCGATTGATAGGGTTCAGCATCATGAGCTACATAGTCAATTTGATGTTTATTGAGAAAATCCTGATTTACAAACCAAGGAGCATCTGGTACCACCTCATCTACCCATTTACAGTGACGAACAGATTCATAACGTTCAATGTCTGTCATTACTGTCTTTCCTTTACGCTTATGAGTCTCTAAATCACTACACACTATACTTGTGATGAGACACTTGATCAGTATAAATGATAATGTTTCTTACCACCAACTAATAAATAAACTTCCGGAAAGGATTTTTTAGCTTGCTCCAGTGCTTTTGCATGTCCAAAATGAAATAAATCATAGATACCATCGCAATATATACGAACTGGACGATCTGTAGGTGGCTATTTTCATGCATTTAAGATAGAATTACGTAAATCATGTTATTCAAAATACACAAAAAAAAAAGAAGAAAAAAAAAAGACAACTCTTACCTCGTTTACTTTAAAGTCATATCCCATAATATCTAATCCACGAGGTAATAAGGGTGAATCTGCAGTTAGTGTTTTATGTTGAGGTTTATAATCCGTTTCAGAGATTTTGGTTCTTTTTTGGGCTGGAGGTAAAGTGCCTGAGTTGGGCGTTGAAATCATAGAATCTAATCATATTGTTTAATTACTTTCTTGCTGAAATAAACCGCAATGGTACTTACCCATGACCTAATATATATATATATAAATTTAGAGGAAAATAATAAAAGAATATCCGAAAAAAAAGATATTCCCAGATACAAGGAAAAGTAATGAAAGAAGAAGAAGGAAGGAAATGTGATTATTGAAATAACGCTGCAATTTTATAAGCAGCGGTTACTTTTGGAGCCTCTGATCAAAACAGTGATAATGAGAGTATTATTACTCTATCATAGATCATGTACGACGTCATTTCTGCAACGGCTTTATAAAAAAAACATAGAGCTTTCTCTAACTCTTATGGTGCCAATTGCCCTTTATTCAATCTAAATAATTCACGTGAAATAGTCGATTGGCTAGCAACAGACAAAGGCCATTTCTGTCCATAATTGATTAAGGGAAGCACACTCACTTTTATCAAGCCCAATCGAGAATGTAGTACAATATTCAGATCACTATATCATTAATTGATTGGACAAACTTGATATGAATCATGAGATAGATGTGGGCTTTCAAGCAAATATAACAGCAGGAACCCACAATGTTATGGCTGGTTTACAGTAAATAACTGTTGATTAGTTTGATTCAAATCACCACAGAAAATTGTTCCATGATGGGGCGTATTTGAATTTAAGTGACCCAAGAGATTGCGATTGTTTTTGTCAACGAACATTCTAAATCTTCAATTAACGAATATGTAAATGTTGTAGAAAAGTTATTGCAGTTTGAATGAAAGATCCAAATCAAAGCATATTATCCAAAATTAATGTTACACTATCAAAAAAATAATAACAATACTAATAACACAAGTTTAGATGTAAATGATAAATAACGCATTTTAAAGCAAAATTTACCGCAATTTGCACTAAAAAAAATAATTTTGATATTTAGAGCTTGATATCAATCTGTTTTACAAACAATTTCTTATAGATATTTATTAAATTTTCGCGTTTAATCTGTTGTTCCACTAATGCCACAGGCTCTTTTTGCAATCTGGTAAGAGCAAACACCAAATTCCATCCATTTTATATAAATATTGTGCTGTTTTTGCTGCTGCTGCTGCTGCTGTTGTTGTTGTTGTTGACTGAGCTTATTACAAGTACCATCTGTCTTATTACTTTTATCAATGTAATTGACTAATTGATTTCCATGTCGCGCCCATAAACTTATCAATGCCCAAGGGCAAACAAGGTTATCAATAAGAGGTATTTGATCGCCAAACAAAATACATTGCAATCGTTTTTGTATTTTGGTAATGTCGTTTATAATAATCATATTATTTGTGTTGTTATCCACAAGAGATGTCCATGAAAAATATGTATCACACATGTTTTCGAGTTCCATCAAAAGTTCCAATGGCTTTCGATAGCGTTGTAAATAAAAATATATGGTTTTCTGTTTGTTACAACAATAATAAGCTAATTTAATAAATGCCATAATCAAGCTTTTTTGGGTTAGATGATGAGAGTTGATTGTTGCTAGTTTGGCTAACGTA
The DNA here is from genome assembly GCA_016758945.1 of Mucor plumbeus. Classification (NCBI taxonomy): domain Eukaryota; kingdom Fungi; phylum Mucoromycota; class Mucoromycetes; order Mucorales; family Mucoraceae; genus Mucor; species Mucor plumbeus. Next base: position 57,732 of record JAEPRC010000067.1, read on the forward strand.
TCATTTGTTAAACACGCTTTAACTTTATTTTGCATATTCTTTTGTACTTCTTCATGGTGATGTCCTGTTACATCTTGTTGATCTGTACATAGTTTTGTATTTTTAGATTCTAGCAATATTGTAGTACTTTTAGGTGATAGTGGTTTCAAATAATTGTCATCTTGGTGATTCATGCAATATTGCGATGCGTCGTGTAATGTTGAGGGAGTTTCTCGGCGACGAGTGCAAATCACAGGATAATATCCTACTTGATTTACACCTTCAATAACAGTTATTAATGCTTCATGCGAATAGCAGTTTCTTGGTATTTGATTTTCTTCAATTCTTTGAAGCTCTTGAGCTACCCATTCATCTATATCTAAGAATGACTTGGTCACGCTATCTAAAAGTTGGGCCCTAGTGTTATAATCAAAGCGACGCTGATGATGCTGGCTGGTATTTGTATTTGCATAAGACTGTATTATTAAAGGATCCATGGCTCCATGCAACTATGATGTTTTTGATTATTCAAAAAAAAAAAAAAAAAAAAAAAAAATGTTAATTCTTTACAGAAGAAAGAAATTGAGAAAATAAAAGTAAATATTTTGATGATTATAGTAAATATTATTCTCAAGGCTAAATAATTGATAATTAACAATTAATATAGGACCTATTTTTCTTTTGTTAAATACTTGTAGTTACTTTAATTACCTTTACAATTTATGTTTAAAAAGAGGATTAAATTGTGCCCAAAATATATAAAAGAGGAAAGGGAGACAAAAGGAGAAAAACATACACAGGAAAAAAAAAAGCTTAATGTGTTAAGTACTCTCTTATGAATCTTGAAAAAGGAAGTTTTTTGTATCCAAAGTATCCATAATGACCTGTAAACCATTCATTCATCTGGGGTTGGCATTATTAAATAACGAGACAAATTTTGCGATATACAATTATGGTTATACGATGATTGATATTTTCATATTTATTATTGATTTTGCTTTGCTTTGCTTAATGATAATTTTATTTAGTGTTTCAAGTATAAAATAATATATTTATTAATATAATAGCATGTTTATGTAAACATTTAAATACAGTATGGAAAACCAAAGCCAAAAAGATGGATATACATACTAGAAAGATGTTGACATTCACCAGCAATGCTATATAAAGTTCAGTGGCATATTTATATCATCAGCTATTAAAAAAATGTCTTTTCTCTTTATATATACTATATTAGCATTTTATAATAAAAAGTGAGGTTGAAGTATTTGTAAGCTTATGTTTGCTTGTTTATTTTCCATTTCATTTGAAATCAATACTCTAAAGCTAAATGTATCCCAAATTTCATGCGGTTTTAAAGCTGTCTGTTAACACAGCAAATATTTTTCGTCGTTTACCAAGTTTAGATAGGGCTGCTCTTGTTATATTTAGCTTACACAAAATGGTAAAAGAACACATACGGTTTTACACAGCCACTCCTTTTCATTTTCAATTAAACAAAATTTGTTTGCGCATGTCACGGATACTAAATTATCAGAAGAGCGTGAGAGATGATGATAAGTATATCTAAAAGCAGAAAACATTAACATGTACAACAAAGACTATATACAGTCGATATATGCTATTTGTAGATTTTAATATAGACTAAAATGACAAGCAAATGTAGAAAATTTATACCATGTACATTTATTTATAATTTTTGAGAAAATAATAGATACTTAGGGTACCATTTTTGTTAATATTGATATTCTAGACTTGAGTAAAAAAAAATCAGGCTACAAAATTTGGCATTTAGTCATGTATGTGTAAAATCTTTGGAAACGAAAAAATTGATTAAACTTTAAAATATGGATTTTACAAACAATCTAATGACCACAACTAGGTCAAACTTTGTCAATAAAAGCGAAGTGTTCTTACTAATTATTCGCTTAAAAATTTGAATCGAGATATCCTCAATTATCAATCATTCGTTTGTTATTAGTAATTGTAGGACAAATAACCAATATGGTATCTAAAGTTAATTCGACTACTTTTACAGGATATTGTAGTATCGTTGTTTCATTACTAAACGCTAAGTCAATATAGGATGTTTTATATTACTTTGTATGAGTACTATCATCGTCTGTTAGAACTAATAAAGCTCCATTAATGATTTTTTTTTATTAATACACGTAGATCAAATTGCCACGATCTACTACATGTACAGATTGAAATGTTATAAGAGACTTGACATGAAAACAGAAATTATTATACTCTATGCAATCTGTATATATATATATATCATTTAGTCCGATTATATTTTAATGTAATCTTCGAATAAGAGACATTAAGAAGGTTAGATATATTTGTTGATCTTGATACACAAGGGGGCCTCTGTTTTTTTTAAAAAAAAAATTTAGGGGATTTTTATATATTTATATAGCGATTGGGACACCAGTCAATGTATTTTTTTGCCCTAACAGGACCTCAACCAGGGAAACTTTCTTTGAACATATGTAATGAAATGGAAACAATTTAGCAGCTGCTGTTATCGAATTATATATATTCATATCAAAGTAAATGTTTATCCTACAAGAAAGCAAATATACAGGCCCAAATTATCAATAAAATAGAATATGGCTTACAACTTTAATTAAGAAAATAAGAGTGTATGTTGGAGCTAAAAAAAAAACATATATATTCTCCCTTCAGGAACGGCTATAAACTATTTACAAAATAAGAGAAAAACAATAATCTTTATGAGTTTGCAATAATAAGGATAGCTTTTTTCTGTCTCTTTATAAAAAATATCTTGATAGTTTAGAGTAAAAAAAAAAAAAAAAAAAATAATGCACTTTTATTGATATTGAATAGGCCAGTATTTTTTATTATATGCTTCCACTATATGAAATTATGAAATTTTTAGATAAAAAATCAAATTTTGTAAAAATTGAACTGGAATCAATTCTGAGGAATCATCACATAAATGCTCTGGAATAAACTTATTGAAAACTTGCGATTATTTGTTACGTTTTTGAATGCTAGAAGAGGTCGCAAATCATCAAAATTTAATATTTAAAATACTGATATAGACCAGTTTTGTTGAATTAAGAGTGTTTTTTATGTGCTATGTAAACTTGTTGTACTAAAATATGTTCAGAAACTTACAAAAGTAATTAAACTTTATGACTAAGTTGTATATACATTACATAATAGATTTTATTATATATTTTTCTCATGATACATATGGTAAAGACAGAAACTACATACAGCAACACTTGAACAAATGGTCATATACATATTTAAATCTTATATACTACAAGGGTTGAATTAGGCTAGCATACTTTGTCGTTTTAGAAGCTGGGATTTTTGAGATAATAGCCGAATTGTTGATAAAGAAGGAGTGATCAAAAGTGAGGCACGTTTCTTTTTTGCTTGGTGATTCGTAGCTGTAGTAGTGTTTGTTACAAAATAATTGCCACCATCTGATGGTGCAGTTGCTGCAGGAATGCAGTTATTGTTATTTGTTTGGCTTAGTGTTATTTTTTCTTCTTGCTGTTCCAGCAGTTTATTTTCAGTAATATTTGCCATCATACTTATAGAAGTTTTTGGCTTTGCATGATTGAAGAATAGTTCCTGGCTTCGTCTTTTATTTCTCTGTTGGTAATATAGATTATGGCTATTTTTATTATGAGAAAGAGGAGGCGTTAAAACTGAATCAATAGATGAAGGAGAGGAGGGGGGTGTATCATCATCCATTGTTCCAATAGAAGAATTGCTGTTGTAGTAAATATTTGATTGACACAGAACATTAGGTTGAATCGTTTGTGCGGATGATTTTGGAGTATTGTCTGATATTGGGGATCTTGAACGAAGTCTTTCCAAGAAAATTGAAGATGAAGATTGTGGTAATAAACTTGATTGAGGTCGTTTCTTGATAACAGTACTATCAGTAGAGGATTTCAAAGTTTTCTTTTGTTGTACTGGTGGCGGCGAATTTTCTTGATGTGGGGAAAAAGTAGTAGAGAATCGCTTGTATTTCGATTTCGTGGTAGTAGTAATAACAGGTTTATTTTCATTATTTATAGAGCATGATGGGTCTTCCGACAAAATCATATTATTACTATAGTTATTTTTCGATAAGGAGAGCCGATTTATTGAGGAGGTCAATGAAAATCGATGATTATTTTGATACTGTAAAGTTGAAGGCGTCTTGGGATTATCAAATAATGACTTTTGTGGACGTTTTGACGGTTGCTTATTATACGATGTAGTTAATGTACCACTTGCCTTTTTTAAGAATGTACTAATAGAAGACTTTGCAGTTGGTTGCAAATCAAAATGCAATTGGTTTTTTCTTTTTGATCTTGTTGATAGTGATGAAAATATGAAATCTGGTAGTCGTGATTTAGTTGCTGTTGATATTGGTTTAGATAATATTGGAGTAGAAGGAGGAGGATCCTTGTCTCTTGATGATTTGATCCAAGATGATAGTTTTGTTTCTGCTTCCATTACTGCTTGATACTTTTTCTCGTAAAAATCTATACGAGTTTCAATTGGCAATGTTGATACAATATAACTTGAAGCAGACGTTAAATTGAATGTACTACATTCGTGTTGTATTTGATTTTTGTATGTTGAAGCCGACCAAGTATGATTGAAAGAACCTTTTGGTTTTTTTCTATGACACACTTTTTTATTTAAGGAAGATGACTTTTTACAATTCGAATTAGACATTTTATAATGAAAGAAAAAGAGATAATAATTATGAAAAAAGTAGTTTAATACATGAATAGTTTATCTCCTTGAAAGGAATAATAGACAATTCAATTTCATTAACATATATATATATATATATATATAATACATTTGCAAGTAAAAAAAAAATGTATAGACACAAAAAGCTCCTGCATGTAAACATCCCATCCCCCCATCATCATTATAATAAATAGTTAGTGTATCCCCCCCCCTTAACTTTGTAACCAGTGTGTGGAGTATATGATATACTGAAGAAATCAAAATTTACCCGAATTTAACCTTTTCTCCTATATAGTTTTGACATTTTATACCAATACAATTCTAGAAAGATTTTCCGTATACAAAAATACTCATCATAAAGTAATTTTATCTTATAAAAGTATAATACCGCGCTTACATTACACCTATTTAAGCTGTCAACGATCTACAGTATATAACAATCTAACTAAATTTATATGGCGATATCAGTCTATCAGTACCTGCATACATAATAACCTACACGATATAAACAAATAATATCATAACAGGTATAAATAAGCAATGATAACAATAACAAATCCCTTGAAGAGATGAAAAGTCGATTAAAGAATATTCAAAAAAAGTTCTTCATATGTCATTGTTTACTACAAAGTGCATAAATATATGTTTCATTTTTATAATAGCGTTTACAGCAATTTAGTTTAATTAAAGAAGGGGCATTTCTGTCTGGTACCTTTTTTTTTTTTTTTATATTGACAACATTACACAATTTTATTTTTAGTCTTTAAAAATTTTAATAGAAACACATTTATAAGGAGTATTCATAGAGAGAGAGAGAAAGCGAAAGAGAGGGAGAGAAAGAAAGAGAAAGAGAAAGAGAGAATTCTTTAATAGTAACGACAAAGGAGACCAGATGAAAAGCCAAGGTAAAAGTTCAATTAATTCGAACGATTGGTTCTTTAGCCCGTGCACCTTCCCAATAAAAATATAATCTTAATACAGATCAATGCATGTATGTACTATAATATTTCATTACATATGCAATCAAAAAAGTGGATAAATGCAAAATTGACGACTTTCTACAGCCTATCTTTTCACTCCTTTTCCTATATACAGTAATAACAACAGCAACCACTATTATAGAATATTTTTATATACATATAAATACTAATCATTCTCCTTGTTGATTAAATACATAATTTATACAAACAGGCTTTTTCTTTATTAGTAATATATAATATACACAGTAGGATATGTAAAATTTCAAGGAGGTGATTTTGAGATAATTTAGGTGGACTAGAACAGTATGTAATTCTCTTTGAAATACTTGATTTTTATGATTTAAAAAAGCTTGTTTAATAAAGGTTTCCTCCTGTGTAGTGTTTTGGATTCCCCTTTATTATTTTCCTTCTTTTATCTTCGATTTAGTTGCCTCCTTTGCACATCACACATTCTAAATTTTCTAGTTTATGTAAAGGTAAATCTACAGCCTCCTTTCACTATTCTGCTGAAGAGCTACTTGGTAATGTAGTATCATCAGTAGCTTTTTGCTGTGGATTCGAATACTTGTCTTTTGCTCGCTTAGCTCTTCGCGCCTTTTGTTTTGCTATTTTAGCTGCTTTTTGTCCATTTTTACTAAGATTTCCATTAATTAATTCATCTAATTTTTCTCGCAACAATTTCCTCGCAATGCCTCTATTATCTGCTAATGATCTTGATTGTTGGCACTAAATAAATTATATTGAATTTTATATAATTAATCATATTTGTACTTTTTATGCTAACCTGGACTCTAATTCCGGTTGGTATATGTCGTAAATCAACACAACTTGATCTTTTGTTTATACATTGACCACCAGGACCCGAGCCTTTGACAAATGTTTCAACTAACTCTTCATTTTTTAATACGATTTTTTGCCTCACAGGAGGAATAGGGGAAGATTTATTTGTTGTAAATGCTCTTAATATTAATGGAATTTGTGATATTTGCCGAAAACGAGATGTTAGATTAAATATCATTGACATTTTTGTATACAATGTAAAGTATAGATGAGGAGAGAGATATAGTAAGTAATGAAATTAAATTAATCAAAAAGAAGAAAAAAAAAAAGGGTTAGGGTTAGGGTTAGGGTTAAGTTAGGTTTGGGGAATAATATCTCATGTTTACATGACGGCGAATTATATATCTTTTTCATTCATCATTTTCTTCAACAACATCGTATAAGACTCGAATTTTTAAAGAACAGTTATTACATCCAACAACATCAATTCCAGTTTCTAATTCATCTTCTGTAATTACATAATCTCCAGAACAACGGCAAACTAATGAAAATGATTTGTCATCGTCGTCATACTCCATATCATCTAGATCAACTTCGGCACCGATCGCAAGATCTTTTTTATTTCTCTGGCCTAAATCAACAATATTAGTTGTTATGGTTAATTGATATATTATTCAAAAAGTTACATTGAAGTTCGATATCATAATTTTTACGACTTGAAGGGCTTCTCAAAATTTCCCAAGCTTTCAATATTTTATGTGCCTGAGTATCATCATTGTTATTTGTACGTTTATCAGGATGATGCTACATGAAATTTAGTTTTTGACAGATTCATTTTCAACAACAACAAAAAAAAGACATTACTTCTAAAATTAACTGTTGAAATCTTTGTTTAATGATATCTGAAGAGGCAGTTTCGCTCACTTGCAATATTTCATAATGTGTTGACATTTGCTTATATATATATTGTTGTTACAAGATTATTAAAATAGAAAAAAAAAAAAAAAAAAAAAAAGCGAAAATTAAATATTAAGTTGATCAAGAAGTGGCTTTTTGAATCGGATAGTAAATCATTGTAACCAAACAATACCTTCTTCTTCAGTTCCAACAGTTTTACGATCAATTATATCGAGAATTTTTTCACGAACGCCCCATTTTCCTCTATGCCCATTCACAAACCATGTAATGATTTCTTCTTCCTCTTTTAATCTTCCTTCTATTCTGAATTCAGGGCCTTCTCCTGTTATTGCTAAGCGTACTTCCTCTTCACTTGGTAATGTAAATCTAGAATGAGGATAAGTTCTTAAATCCATTTTTGATGGTAAAGATAGCTCATTGGGTGATGCATAAGAGAAATACAGTTGTTCAATATCTTCCTCAGAAATGCCTGCTAACTGAGGTGGCTGCCATTGTGGTTTTCTTCTAGGTTTACTTAAAAATGTTGCTTCTACACCTTCATGGAAATCCTTTGTTACTAGAAACTTTTGAATTAAATCAAATTCCATATTTAAACATTGAACAAGTGACATGGATTTAGCTTTTCGAAGTGCTTTCAATGTCACTTTAAGGCTTGTAGGTGAATAGGTAGTTAATCTTTGCTTTGTTTCCCTTGTCCATTTTGATGATTTCTCTTTATCCAATGCTACAATAATTTCTTCTACTGTATTAAACGCAAAACATCTGTCAATCGATTCTCTAATTTCTTTTGAAAATCCAATTTTATCAACTGGTTTTTTATCGACAAATTTTTCCAATACTCTTTGGATTATTTCATGTTCTGATGTCTCTAAATCTATCAATCTGTCTTCTAACGCTGCTAATCTTGAAGATGGAATATAATGAGTAGCAATACCTGCATAACTATAAGGTTTTATTAATTTGGGTGAGTGCAAAATTCGCATAAACCATATAAAAACTAACTGTAAAGGCTTACAATGCATCTATCCCTTCCAATCTATGCCCTGTTAATGCTAAATAGGGACCAATTTCTCCGTCTAATCTTGATAAATAAAAGCTAGATCCTGAATTCAAAAATGCTCCCAAACTAACTTCTGGTGTTGCAAAAATCGTCTTTTCTGTAGCAATTCTAAAAGGTCCATGTACAAACAAACCCAAGGCACCTCCCACTATTTTATATATAACACAATAAGAAACATTTTACTACAAAGATATACTAACAAAAACTCACAAGCATATCCATCTAAAACCGCCACATAAGGTGTCTGTAAAGTAGCTATCATTTGTACCAGGCGAAATTTATCTTGAAAAAAGTATAATGCATCAGGATCTTTTTGTTTTGCTCTTGTTAATACATCTAATATTCACTTAATATGACATTTTATATATATATAAAACATGTGTACATGCATGCATGCAAATATACCTAAAATGTCATCACCAACGCTGAATTTTCCTTTTCCTACACCTTTCATCAATATTACTTTGGCTAACTTTGAAACATCCCATGCTTTGAGTTGTGGACCAATATTTCTTATCATGCTCAGATTTAGAGCATTCAATTTCTCGGGCCTATTTAGTATAAACATACGAGCACCTGATAACTTTCGATGTAAAACATGGGTCTAAATTATTCTTTCTTGTTAATAAATTCCATTTTTTTTTTTTTACTATTCTTATAATTGTACCTCTGGTAAATCATCTTCAAAATGTAAATGAGTTTCTGTCGAGATCTATTATTATAATATTAGTTTTTTGGGGGCATATTTTTTCCTCGGAGAAGTTGATACATACAGAACGGGTATATATAGAATTGATATTACATCGTTTAATAAAAGAGAAACGAGAATAAGTGAACGCTGTTGCTGGTAATTTATAAGCTAAACGATTCATTTAGCGAGAATGTAAAGTCGTATCTGGATGATTTTTTTTTCTTTAAGGTAAGGAAACGGAAATGATTAAAAAGAAATCCCAAACAACTTACTAGTAGTAATAATGAACATGAGAAAAACAGGGTGTACATAACCTTATTTCCCCACCAGACAACAAACCGTAATGATTTAATGTTATTACGACATTATTAATTACTTGATTTACGAAAAAGCTAATTATTTTGCTTGTTTCAACTTTCAACAAATAAAAATTATATATACCTGGGTTTTGAATAACTCTTGATTGGTACTTTCCTGACATTGAGATGCATAGTAAGCAAGGAAAATGACGGAACAATAAGGCAGGCTCATGAATTGTTGCTCCGCTAAAATATTGTGTATCTTTTCAATTTTAAAAGTATTTTTGCAATCGCTTGATACATTTAAAAAGAGTTTTTACTTTTTTAAAAAAAGAAGCATATTATTGTGTATTTATGTGTTTCTGATATATTTCTGTTTAGAAAAAATAAATATCTTGTCGCTAATGTTAGAAGATTAATGCATAATTGATTTAGCGGTGGTTAAAAGCTACCATGGATTCTTGTTTTTTTGAAATCACTAACAACCAGATTGACAGCTTAGTCCGCTTCTGTTTGATAAAATAGATGTAAAACGAGCTTGAAAGGTTATTTTGAATGCATGCTCCAAATTTAATACTGTATTTAAACCATTATTGTACCATAAAGATTCTTTTAAAGTAGATCCAGCTCTTAACGTTTCGTTAAAACATTTGAATTTGTGTATATTTATTGAGAGGTTGTTGCCTAGAATATGATAAAGCTGGCACACCATTCACATAAGAAATATCATTATTCTAGTTTCCGAGTTCTTAACATGAAACTTCATGCTTCCTCGTCGGATGTTAGCATTTTCAGTGGATGAGCTACTCTGTGTTACTGCTACAAAATAGGCAATTTAACATAAAATAGCATGAGATACCAATATCACTCATTCCTTGTTGGCCAAATTAATGGAATAAAGTATACAAATTCAGTAATAATATACAGTATATATTCTAGGCTATACAAAAAAATGCTTAAATTAAGCAAAAACGACAGGTTTAAATAATTGTTTCATTCACATTTTGCACAAATCTGAAACTCAAATTTGGTCAAAACTATTTCTTGAATCGTATACTATCTTGCTATATTTTTATCTCAAGTTTTTTGGGAGATGAAAAACATGATCAAATCCGGCCTCTCGACCCTTACAGATATAAGCAAAAATGATCAGTTTTTACTTAATCGACATTTTGAGCTGAAAAATGAGACTTTTTATTATACCTTTTTAAAGCTCAAAATGTCCGAAATTTTTTATAGCTTCATATAAAAACATTTATTTGGCTGTTTATTAGTCTTAAAATAGACTTTTGTGTGAAAAACAGCTTTTTTTATTTTTCAAAATTGCTCGATATTTTTGGTGAAAATTTGTTAAGCCAGTAGCGCCAATCGACGCGAAATATAAAGGTGTATTTATGGCATCTATTACTTCAAGTAGATTTACATAGTAAATTCTGGAGGAATATGCCAAAAAGGGACAAAAAATTTTCAAAACGCATTTTTTTTTTTTTTTTTTTTTTATATGGAATGAAAGTTTTATTATTAAAATAAAATCATTGTATGATGGTCAAGTGTATATTAAATAAAGTGACTTGCCATATGTTGTGCATTGATTAAAACTATATGATTATATATCAATACTATCCATGTCTGATAGTTTCCAAATTTCTTTTTTGATCTTTCTTATTACATTTTCTGAATTGAATGGGACTGACTCAAAGTATTGTAGAAAGTGATGATACCATATTATCCTCATAGTGGTTGCAAACAAATCATATATATTGATTTTCAGGTCGAGGTTGTAGATGTAATATTTTGAGATTTTAAGGTTTTTAATATCTTGATATAGTTGATGGCTATTGATTACTGTGGGGTAGCTCAAGAAACTAGTGGCGATTTCTTGCCAAATGTCCATTTTCAGTCCACATTTAATGAGTAAATGTCTTGTATCTTCTATTTGGTTGCAGTTAGTGCAGTTTTCATCTTCGACACCCTTGACTCCTCTTTTGGCTAAGTATTCTCGACAAGGTATTCTGTTGTGAATAATTTTGTACCATAGGTTCCTGGCTGATTGATTCATATTGGTTTTATAAAATTGTTTCCATTGTTTTTTTGTAATTGAGCTGTTGAAATCTCTTGGTTTTTGAATATTGATATGTTCGAGCATCAGTTTCCTAATCTCTTGATTGTTCATTGCAAGGACTTGC